>QKMX01073110.1:0-11000 GCA_003401595.1 Venustaconcha ellipsiformis | reverse complement strand
GTAATGATTATTTTCACGGGATTCGATATTTTTAAAGTACTTCCTGTTTGTACAGAACTGAAAAGTATTTCACTAGCATTACTTTTAGCTGACCTTGTTCAGACACTTGGTTACATGAATTTTAAATGATTGGTCAGTATCAAGATCATACATATGATATTCGCGTGATCACCTTGTATCAACAACATTTGGGTGCACGTGTCAAGTGCTTTGTGTATAGTGGTTATGCGACCTATCATAAGTGTCGAAATGATGTTTTACTGGAGGTTTTATACTCAATACCACTGTTTTTGTAATTCAATCGTAAAAGTACCTTCAAGAGATAAGAAGTATTTTCTGTTGTTGCCAATTTTGAGTCATTTTGAGTCATTTGTTATTTAACAATAATGTATATTCTCTGGAAAATAAGTGCTTCATCATCAAGCTTTGAACTGAAACATAGTGTGGTAATTATTCAGAGTGCTAAAGCAGGGATATTCTTTTGTGATTCATAAAATTCAAAGTGGAACTTTGACATTTTTAATACTTCATTCGTTTGGCGTCATCGTTCACCATCTTTGAACTTCGCCAGGATTCGAACTTAGATTTATTAAGCATATATAGCGATAGGCCTTGTGTGTTTCAATTCTGGGATCAAGTTTTGGATTATATTCAGAAACTTAAGTTCTTTTTCATATTATTACGGTGCTTTGTATAGAAATAAATTATTTTGTTAGAATTTACAAAGCTTATTGGCTTCAATATTTTCTTTGTTACTTTGAACTATCCGAGATTTGTAACATGTGCATCTTTAGGTGATGACCTGTATAATTAACCCATTCTCATGGTAATCCATCAAAATGATGAGAAGCAAGTAATCTGCTCACGTAAATACGCACCGCACCTCCACCACCACGACCTGACACAATGACAGATAAATCTATAGTAAAAGAACAATTCTTATGAAAGTTGCGCGAGAAAAACGATTTGCTAACCTGCATACCTTTACATTATGACCATGTTATGTGATACGTTTCGCATAAATACAGTTGTAAAAGTTGCAATTGTAGCTGCATTCACTAACCAAAAAGTCATTCGGAGGGACTGACGCTCTACTGACGGAAAAGAATTTCCAATTAAAAATCAGACAGCTTCTTCCTTTTAACTGCTGGTTGCTGAAACCATCTTTAAACTTATATATATCACCTATCATAAGATTCAAGAAGTGGTGTCAAGCACTGGTGTTGAGTTGGAATTCCCAGTAATGGTGCATTTACCTGTTTATTGTGTAAACTGAGTACCTGCGAATACACTGCAACTGACAAGGTACAACAAATACTCATAGCGCAAATGGACAGGTTTTTAACCACTCCCAAAACTGTCTACGAGGATGTGTAAACATAAAGGATTTACAAGGTGCGCAGGCACCAACGAAGCCCCAGTACATGATGACATGAAAGTACGCGATTGGAAGTATAATGAAGAAAAGAGACTAAGAAGGTACCAGAAATACTGGTCTAATGAATACATATGGCTTAAGCCTAACCCATAAATGACTGAAATAAAATCATAATAAACTACGTCTTGTCTGTCAGAATGACAAAAGTCACAGAAAGTAGTTCTCCAAGCAAACCAGCTAAATGTCTAGTCTCGTCAGTCTGTACCTGAAGAAGGACGAACCCCTACTTAACTACCACTTCATTTTATCTGTGTAGGCATGTAAACATTATTTTTTCAGATATATAGAAACGTCTTTTTGCGTATGTGTCCGTAGTAATGTGCGACTGAATAGTCAGCAATAAAGCTAAATGCTAATCACTGAAGGCATATCCCTTCCAAGTAATATATTCTTCCATTCATTAGCTAGGCACTTATTTTCGCAACAAACATTTTCACAATTGCTATACAAACTGCTAATTTAAAACTAGTCATTTCTGAGTTTCACTTCAATTTAAAGTGAGTGGCGAGTCAGCTATGTAATACTCCCAGTGTGACCTGGCATCACAGGAATGGCAATATTTAAATAAGATTTTTTTCGAAGAGACATGCTCTCTGCTATCGAAAATAATTTCTAACAATTCAAGATAAAACAATTTATTCCCCTTAACTTCAGAATTTTTAAACCATCTCTGATATTCTTTAACAATGGCAAAGGTTTTTCAAATTATCTTCTGTGTTGGACATATTGGTTGTCAGATTGGACCTTTTTCATTTATGACCAGGAAGACATCATAACAAATCTTTTGGTGAAAACCCAATGTGAATATGATAATCCATTTATAGAATAGTATGATAACAGAAGATTTAAATTTCATTACTGACTGGGATCACAGCTTTAAACTCAACCACCATGCACCCACGATTTTGTCTTCATATTACACGCACATACCCATACATGAACGTGAAGAACATTTGCCACTGCAGGAGGAAAGTATTGTGGTGTAGAAGACTTCATCCTAGATCAGTAATCAATAAAATGACAATTTTCATATAACTACAGTACACTGGAAAACATTTGCTCGACTTTTACTGTCTAAGTCAACCATTAATACTCGGAACTCAGTCACGTTAATCGCTTATCCTAATAGCAATCGAGTACAGCTTGCTAATGTTATTGAGACTGCTTGGTGCAACTGCGAGAACTTCTGATTAGACTCCTATTCGCGTATGCACTCCACCGACCACATCAGTTACTATTGATACGGCTGCAATGACAATTCCATTGGTGTACCTACAATAGTTAATGTAGTCGTGATTCCAGCCACACCAAGGCCAATGGAGGTTTTCTCGGAGTTTCCGCAAATAACAACTAAAACCTTACAAATGCGTTTGTAATTCACAGAGTGGTGCAGTTCTCTTGGTAGTTTCACTTCGCAGCTGTTCCGCTTCGATTATTTTATCAACTCGGTAACATTAAAGTTATATCATAGGTCTTCCGTAAATAATGCAATCGCTTACTTTAATTGATCCACAGATTGGCCTTAATTAAGTGCAAAACGCATACGGACTACTAACTAAAAACGCATTCGCACTACTAACTCATCATCTGTTTTGTATGCATCATAGGTGTCTTTAACAAGTTCATCAATCAACGTGCGAAACGTTCTTGGTCATGATATTAATGGTAAGTAACACTGACAAATCGTTGGGGCGTCGTTAATTATTTGTGGCGCGTGGTTAACTGCGTGAGCTGACCACACTAGTGTTTCCAAACTATCAGCAAGGTTATGATGGTCACATAGGCAACCAAGGCCCTTTACTTTCTTTTCTTGTTCATAAATCCATCTCTTTAGTTCTTCTTCCTGAAGGATTGGACGAAAATGTGTTGTTTTTGGTGTAGGCATCGGAGAACTTTGTTGGGGTGATACACGTTTAGGTGCAAGCAAAGAAGATCTTTGTTGTTTCTGTGTGAATGCAGATTTGCTACTAAATTGCTCTTGAATTATTTCTAGCTTTTTTCAGTCATAGATTCGCTGGTATGTTTGGATTCGTAACTGGTTACCGCCTCTGATTCTTGGGTTTGAGGTGGATATAGGAATCTTATCTTCTCTGTGATAGTTGATGAATGCAATCCTCACATTTTCTTGGACTTGGTAATGTTTTCCAACTTCAGATGTATCAAGTATGTTTTCTTTTTCAAAATAGGCAAATAGAAGCCAATTGCTTAGTTAAAGCCAATAAATTCTCTGTGTACTCAATCGACCCATGCATTAGATGTAATCTTCATTTTCTTGTTCAAATACAAGATCTCCCAAGTTACCGGATATAGCTAAACCAGCATAATGTTCCTTTTGTGTTTTCATCATTGACTAGTACACAGATGGTAGTGGCCGTGGTGAATTTTTAATTACTTTATTAACGTCTGTAGCAAGTGTCTTGGGTACTTCTTGGATCTAACCAATATCTTCTCCATGGTTACCGGTGTCTTGTTGGATATCTCCCATCGCCTCTGTCAAGTTTTCAAGTACCCCCACTGTTGTCCTCGTGGCTTTCTTAATATCCTTGCCATGTTTTGCTAAGCATTAAGACCGAGTTCTTTTTCTATTCTCATTATCGCCACAGTGGCTACCGCAACTTTATTAACCTCTTCCACGGTTTCAGATGTGGGCATGAGCAATGTCACAAACGTTTGTTTGAACCCTCTGTGAGATATCCCCGTGACTTTTTTCTTGAATGCAGCATAACTTTGACACTTTTGCAGCCAGCTATAGCATTATGAATCAGTTTATTGCATTCGTGAGCAGCATTGCAGCGTTGTTCCCCATACTTTGCTGTGATATACCTGGCAGGTTAAGGCATAATATTTACGTGGTCCTTCACTCAATTCAATAGTGATGAAATTATGGGCATCATGGGTTGCACCTCTAATCACTTTAGCACTTGTGAATATCTTTAGGTGATACAGATCACGTTTGTTTTGTGTGTCGACCTCGCGAAAATATTCTCACAGGATTGTGTTCATATTCAAACATTACATAATCGTACACATTAAACTTTGCGTATTTGTGACGACCGAAGCACTACTGTTAAAACAACAGTCGAGTTTGAACCTGATCCAGCAGAGCCAATAATCAACCCACGAGTTGAGTTTAGAAGCATGTCACAGTGCTTGAATAGTTCGGGCTCTAACTGTGCAAAGACAATGGCGGTGAATTTTCTCTTTCTTGATTTCAATTTGAATATAAAATCTTTTGTATAATCCAACCATGTCTTTATATTGTGTGAGCTTCTATACTCGTACTGGAAATCCCACTCGGGTTCAAACACGTAATCGTCGAGACGCAATCGAGGAAAACTGTTTTGGGTGTCCTTACCACGTTTGTGGGAACCTCTGGTTGCAGACGCGCGGGGTCTAAAACCAAGTGATAGGTGATATCACTGATTCATTAACAAAGCTACCTGAAACTCCATGAAGTACATACCCTGGTGAAAAGCACATCTGGATCCCCCGTGAAATAAATACAATTACTGTGGACCTAGCACACAGCTGAATATACGACTTTATTCTAAGAACCAAACAAAGGTTGGGAAACAACTATAAACCGCACCAATACTGCATGTTACCAACAAGTGATATCCGTGCACGTCAATGTGTTAATGTAAACCTCATTTATGATTTGAATGTGAACACACCTACACTCGGATAAAGAATTGCCAGAGGATCACCAATGGATGTGTGTGGGCTAAGAATTCATTAGAAGGTTCCGTCTCCCGTCTTCAAAGTCAACTTGTTTGAGGTAAAGAACATTGATATAAGGAAACTAGCCGCTATCTACTAAAGTAAGTGATGTTATTTGAAATGTCAGCGGGCACAGCAGAGATTATGCTCAAGGTTGCTCGGGCAGGGTTGGCCGAAGAAACGCCATGGAAAATTTACCTATCCGAACCAAGAAAGATTTGCCGTGGATATTTTTTTAGAACACCTAACGAACTTTATCAAACTGACTTTCTGTTTCTTCAACATATTTTAACAGTAGATACGAAGGAGCCAAGCCTTTGACGTCAAATGAATCAGCAACTGTCACAGATACACTTAACCGTATTAATGCACGTTAACTACTAACATCGATACGACTGTAACAAGCGTATCCAGGAAAATAATTCTTGGAGTCGTTGCTGCGTTGCTAACAAAACATACCATGCAGATTCGTATTGGACACTTTAATACAAATCGCGACCGGGTTATGGTGAACGGATTAAACCGTTATTCGGATATCAGTATGCGAAGGAATTACTAGCGAGTACTCAAGAGTACTCGATCGTGCGAGTGAGAGGCACGACTTCTATACAAGCACTCAGTAACGAAACTTGCATAACTGGATTAAAAATTGATTCAACAGAAGACCGTCAAAGCGACATACAAAATGATTTCACAACCACTGCCTTATGACACAATAGGAACACATTTCCTTTGGTATATGTATACACCAAGGAGGTTAGAAAGAGGATATCGTCGTGCTACTGGATGCTATGATCCATTGATGTATTTGAGTCATTGACCGGGTTGATACCTCGAAGTAGCCAACAAGTTAGCATTTAACAACTGTAAGACTCCTAGAAGAGCATTCATTTCAAATGTCGATCTAATGTAACTACCGCCAACTATCGTCCACGACTTTTTTATGGGTTATGCAAGGAGTATTCCGTTTGAAAATGGCGCCATCACGTAGTGTAAAAAGGGTACAACAACGATACACACGCATCCAATGTTTCTTTAACCGGATCATATGTTTACTGTGTGTGCGAATTCGCGTAGAGAGAACGCATTCTACATATAAGTCGTGCTGAAAATCCTTGTACAAAATCGCACGTGCGACACCATTCGCCGTTTTATTGTTCCCTCTGATCTGTGACTCGACAATGAGCGAATATATTGTGGGACGCAGTCCTACGTATTCCACAATTTGCTTGCCTCAGCACACATCTTTAAACTTGCCGCAAACATTTTATGTTCGTTACATAACAGAGGATGCTCTTCGTGTCACTTCTCATTTACAAGCGATTCCTCACTATGTCCGCGTACACTTCATTGGTGGCAATATGTATCAATGAATCGGTATTCGCGAACTGTATCTTGATCTTGTCGCCGTTCTGCTGTTTGATCTTATCACAATAAAACTCGCACACTTGCTGTATGGATAAGTCTAGCACTATCACACCAGCATATATAAGTCTTCAAATTGTTTGCTGCGTTCACCATCAACGATCTTTCGAGATCCGAATGCCGAACACAACATTACTCGCGAGTTTAAAGAAATCATTGTTAAACTCGTACGTGACCTTAGTTTTGCTGATTATTGATCTAAGTTCAAGTCGTTTATCCCACGTAACTTTCCTGTTGCAGAGGTATCTGTGTTTAACGTTCATGCTTGAGTATGCGTACGTGATATGGGGACAAAGGACAAAGCTATGGGGAGGAGCTTAGAAAAAACTGACCTATACAAGGAATCAAAATCTTAAACCCCTATAATCATACTACTACAGGGAATATCGACAGCAATATTTTCAAAGACAGCCATTCTGATTTAGGACCAAGTAGGTATCGTTAGAAGCCTACAAGTGAAAACCTCATGTTGATATTAGAATCCATTTACGAGAAGTACAGCTATCATTTTTATCTTGGACCAACCAAAACCTTAAGAACTCTTTTGATGAAAACACTATGTCGAAATGATTTTCCGTTTAAGAACGGTACCAATAACAAGAGTTTTATATTGTATGTTGTATCAGCACTATTTTGATTTAGGAACAAGAAGATACTATAAACAGTCCTTTAGTAAAAATCCCTATGATGATTTGATTTTCCGTTTTAGAGAAGAAACAATAACATGACGGCTTTTATTATGACCATATTGGATATCAGATGCTCACCATTTCCATTTGGTACAATCTAGACATCATAAAAGGTCTTGCTGTAAAAGCACAATGTCGATGTAACGAGCCCTCTAGTATTAATATCGATAATAGGATTTTCTAGATGGCCATTGTGACAACCACATTTGACTTCATTTTGGCACAAATTATACTTACGATAAACTAGACACCATAAGATGATTTTCAGTGAAAACCCCATGGTGATATGAGAATTTGTTCAGGAAAAGTAGTACCAACATAATTTTCAAGATGACATCAGTGTCAGTCATTAAGTCTGTGCCAGCGACACCCCTTTCATCACGGACCAACTAGATCAATTAGGACCAATTAGATCTAATTAGAAGTTTTTAGTACATCCACATGTTGACACAACCAATCCAGTCAAAAGAAGTAGCTATAACCAGAACCGGCCTTAGGCCGATTAGACAGATTGGGGGCGCTCACGGAGCCCCGCGCGTTTTTAATTTGTAAAAATATATCTATTGAGAGAAAATAAATTTAAACCCGTGGAAAAAATTAAAAGTTCAATAACATATAAACTTGTTTAAAAGTTTTTTTTTAAGTGACTTATTCACAAAGGGCGTAAATCGAAGGGAGGGGGTGCGTGCCGCCAAAATGATCCAAATCGGGCCTAGCGTTTGCTAAGACCGGTGCATGCGATCAAATACATTATCCTCAAGATGTAATCGGTGTCAGCCATGCTAGGACAAAAGCCACACCAGTGGATTGTGTGGGTTTAAATAGACATTGAAATGTTTACCTGAATGTGATTAGATATAGTTTGCATGTTGGATATATTAGATTTATTTTCATATTGGATTATTCTTTATAGCAATGATCTGTATCCTTAACGTGATGTACATAGATGGATTCAATAAATTTGATTATATTGTTCGATATTTTTTAAATAAATTATTTGTATTGTTTCAAAATAAAAAAATATATATAAAATGCTTTTATTAAATTGTTTTTAGTCGTTACACAAGATGCACGTTATATTCTGTATAAATATTACTAAGGTTGCCAGGGAGACCATTGTATGTCATTGTAAATGTGGTTACAATAAATAAATAAATAAATAAATAAATAAATAAATCCTAGTCATATTTACATAAATAGCTCTATAAAAATGAAAACGAAAATGCATAATACTGTAAATAACAAAAATCAAAGGGCATTTTGTCCTCCCCGTAAGTGGCTTTTGCCCTAAGGGGCTTTAGTCCTACCCATGTGATGGGCTTCTGTCCTTGGAAGCTTGTATCTTTAGGGCTGTTGTCCTGGAATCGTTCGCCCACCCTGCTGCTTGAATATATATCCTGCCTACGCCAACTCTTTATAGTTCTGAGTCTCAGACTTTGTTTTAAAGGACAGTTCATGTAAAAGGGCCTAAGTAAATATCAGCACAGGGTTCAAGCGTTCAAAGCAGAAAATATACACATTGCACAACCGATTTAAGAATTTAAACTTGTTTCAGAAAATATTGTAAATGTTTAAACTGTTTAATCTGAATAATAAGAGAGTTGTTGATAAATAATTGATCTACTGAAAAGTCTATCTAAACAGAAAGTAGGGTTCTTGCAAATTGTATATGTAAGTGACTGACGTGTTAGAACACGACATTCTTTATCCGTCATTAGTTAATAAACGTTCACACCTTGAATTCCCATATTGTATACTTTAAGAATTAACTGCTACAAGTAATGTCATAAAAGAAAGCAAGAGGTACATGCCCATTGTTCCTTGTAACATTTAAAAAAAAAGAATCAGAAAATTAAGCATTACCTGGTTTCGTTCTTTTCGAAATATTCATGGATATGGATTAAAACGCCTACTCTAACCTGCACAGGTGATCCAAGTTATCTGTTTTTAGATTGTGTTTGGGTCGGAATGACGTCACTCGTTTAGTGACCTACTTTCCGCCATATCGCAAGGTGAAAATAGTCTCATAGTAACAGTACTGTAGCGTTATATAGTCGATTTTGCTAAACGTTTTATTTTACCTTTATTTTGAATACTTGTTACTTTTGTCGATTCGAAACTGCAGCAGAGTTTCTTCTACAAGCAGGATTTAAAACCACGAATGTTTGCCTAATTATTATTGTACATTGACAAGGTGTTGATGGTGTGTTACGAGCTACGGGCAGTATTGGTACTACGAACTGGCTTAACTCATGGTTGGGTATGTTATTGTCAGGTATCATGTATAATGCGCATTGAGTTTAAAATTATAAAACTGTCATTTCAATGTTCGGGTACAATATCTTCTGCGGAAAATGTATTTTATTTGAACAAAAATAGGCAATATCATATTGTATTTTACGCGCAATAGATCATGGTATTGAAACAGTATTAGGCCATTGCATTTTAGTATTGTGTTGTATGGAGATTAATCAATAGGAACGGAGTGTTACATGTTTCATATGCACTTGGCTTTGCACACAATGCAGGTGACAAACATCACAATGGTAAGCAATTGGGGGCTGACAGAGTGGCGGCGGAAAAACAACTCAAAGTTTAAAACTGAAATCCTTATCAAACCTGTTAACCCTTTTCCCCCAGCTAGGACAAAACAAATAGTTGGAGTGGTTTTACAGACACAGGTCTAGAGGAATAACTCAAATAAAAACAAAGGCTGGAGACAAGCAACACTTGGCAACCCACCTCGAAACTAAAATATCACAGTACTCCTAACCTTACCGATCCAATAAACCTAACCTCCCCGAAAAATTTTCGGACGGGTTGAAAGGTACCCAGCTGTTTAGCACGACCTAAACTATGATAGTGGCGGGGAACAAGCAATGCTAACCTAAAAATTAAATACCATTAGTAATTCCATACTTATCGAGCCTGTTAACCTACCCCCACCCCAATCTACAACAAACAAATAGTTGGAGTGGTCGAAAGACACAACTGTATAGTAAAGACTCCAACAAGAACAAGGGATACAAAAATCCTAATTTCCATATTAACAAATAGTAACACAGTAATAGAAAGAACATTAGGGTCAACGTAGGAATTAAACTATGGCTAGGAAAAACCAAAAATATTAACCTCCCAGATAAGAAAAATTTAGCAACACACCCCCAAAATAAAAAAACAAAAGACAAACCCAAAACCCACAATACAAAAAATTTCCAACTAAGAAAAAGAAAAGAATGAAAAGAGAGAAGAGATCAAGTAACAGAAATAATGTGTGTGATTGGGAGGGGGAGATCAGGAACAGAAATCGCAATAATAGAGAATAGCAAGAAAAGGAACACCACAGCAGGACACGGGAACATTGCAGTATTAGTAGATATAAAGAAGATCAGGAGCAGAAGGAGAAACAACGGAAATGAATACTAAAAAAGAGAAGGAAAACAACAATGAAGCAGTACAGAACAAGGAAAGAAGCATACATCTTGGAAAAAGCAGTAGAACAGAAACAAATCTGCCAACCCAAACAATTAAAATAATCTCCTCAAACCCGAATACACAGAAAAGAATTTTCCAATCACCAATAAATAATACCAATTCTGAAAGCTAAATATCCCTCACTTCTCCACCCAATACCACTTCCATCACAAAACAAACACGAAAATTGTATAGCACGTTACCAGAATAGCTTACAGAGTATGTAGACATTTATACATATATATATATATATA
>QKMX01073106.1:0-10056 GCA_003401595.1 Venustaconcha ellipsiformis | reverse complement strand
TATTTTATAAATTCCAATCATTCATCACTTTGTGTTTGTGGTATTCATTTAGTCCAAACAGAGAAATTTCATTCGGTTTCAATTCTGCTACAAAATTCAATATTTTTTCTATAAAGTACCTCACTTTGATCACACCATCAAGCGCCTTCTTCAATGTTTCCACCTAACATACTTAGACTGAATGAAGCCTCTTAACTTTTTAACTTCCTCCTCTATCATGCCTTTCACTAGATCCCTGACATCTTTCAGGCTACTCACTTGACTTGTCACAAAGTCTTTGGGAACTGGATACCTTCAAGCGTTTCCACTACATGGGCTACATCCCTCATTCATTACCAACTGTATTTCAAGTCATTGAACAAATTCATCTTAAAAGGTGTTGAGTAGTCAACACTAGGTAGCCAGATTGACGACTGCTATGCTTTATATAATTGAACCAAGGACGTGAAGAAAAAACATCCCGTACAATTGCATCACTTATTATATGCTACCCATACAGAAAAGTAGTCAGAAAAACACCATATCTACTATAAAAACCCAATATCTACTATCCACACTGACGGGGAGGACGAGAAAAACACAAATGTCTACTATCCTCAAAAACGTGGGAGGAAGAAAAATCCCACCATATATATACTATCCACATAGAAGGGGAGGAAGAAAACATATCCAATATCTACTATCCACACACAAGGGAAGGAAGAAACCTCCAATATCTACTATCCACACCGAAGGAGACGATAAAACTCATTATATAATATCTACACAGGTACGCGGACACAGCTGCACACATATAGACACACACACACACACACACACACATCAGGTAAGGAGCTAGTGTTTATAATCACACTACTTCACATTCACACAATTTGAATTTGGCAATTTGAATAGTGCATTATTTCTAAAGATTTGGTTAGCCCTAAGAAGGGCTCATTTTTTAGAACTCCAGATGCGCTTCCTAATGTCGGCACCTCCCAGGTCTAGCACCATGCACGCATCGTTTGATCCAGTTCTGATTCCATTTTGTATTTGTGATTGGGAGCGCAGAGGGAGGTTGATTTTCTTCACTATCCCACTCATCAGTTTGAGGGATTGTGAAGATTTGTTCTTGTTCCATCTATCTTTTGTGACACACTTGGGGATGATGATCTGGCCTCCTTGCCTCCTGAGGGTGCTTTACTGGTTTTTGTGGCCGTAGGTGTGGCTATTTGTGAAGTTGCTGTGGTGGTGCTGATACTGACCCTGGTGTCATCACCTCAAGCTTGACCTCACACAAAAGCCTAAGCATGAGGTGATGCAGGATCTTTCCTTTCGTTCACCGTCTGTTCGAGAGCATCTGCAAACTTAAGTTCTACACGCAGTTAACCGGATCTTATAGGATGGAAATGTCCATCGTCGCTGACTTGGCCTGGAATGAAGTCCAAGGCCCACAAAGTGTAACATCCTGCATTGTCTTCGTACGAAATATTGTGGGTGGAGTTGGTCCCTAGCTGTGGCGTGGCTTCGTACAAGGACAAGTATGATCTCAAGTAATTTTTCTGGGTCAAGTTAAGTTCGAAGATTCTGGTACATAAGGTTTAGCCATCGCGACTAACTTCGATCTTGGACACTCTTTAGTTCTTACAATGGAAATGATTATGATTGTTGGCTCCGTTGAGGGCTGCATTGTTAACGATATCAACTATTAAACGTTTGGGTAACTGTCCTTCGAACAAACGATCTTGGATCAGAGTTCAGCGGCAATGTTGAAATTATTCACTTCTACGCATTGTATCGGATACTTGTCGGTCGTTCTGCTCAGCGTTTAACCGATGTCGTTTTCAGCTTTAGGTAACACTCCCTCACGGCTGTGTTGTTCAACTTGTGCTAGCCTGCTGTGTCAGGTTTCCAAACCAAGCAAACATCCAGAAGAGTGTTCTCGACCTCCTTTCTGACCGTCAAGAGATTTTCCAGGTACGCTCGGTAAGGGTAAGTATCCATGTTACTGCTGACCATTTTTATAATTTAAATATTGATCCTTTTCTCTGAACATGGAATCAAGGAATGCATGCAATTGTTGACAGAAGCTACCCCAGCTACGGCCCGTGGAACGCTGTTTTAGGTTTTGATCACTTTGAAATTCAGGTACAAGTAACTGCTATTCAGATAGATGTAATCTTTGGGCTGACCTTTGATTTCAAACTCAATGGGAGGTGAATCCGTCAAAGGGGAGACAGGATGAATGTCTGCTCATTAGATTTATTGCAGTCGCAATCTTCTCGGCGTATATTTTTTTTCTCTCTCTGTGATTTAATAATCAAACATG
Source organism: Venustaconcha ellipsiformis (assembly GCA_003401595.1). NCBI lineage: Eukaryota > Metazoa > Mollusca > Bivalvia > Unionida > Unionidae > Venustaconcha > Venustaconcha ellipsiformis. The sequence goes on along the minus strand of QKMX01073106.1, from coordinate 7,748 downwards.
TCTAAGTCTAGGAAAGTTCTTAATTTCCTGATCTTTCAAGCTCTGAGGTTATGAAGTCCTCTGAAGGGTTGTCTTTATCCTCGTTTCCTCGATGTGGTGTCATGGAAGCAGGAATGCCTGACTCGGTAGCGTCCGGGGAATTTTTACGATTTTCTCGTGGATCCAAAATGTCTCGGCCTGTTTGAGAGCTAGATATTTCTGCATGCTCTCAAGAAAGCTTCTTTGGCGTTTTGTTTGTCGATGATGACATTTTGGAACAATTCTTTGTCTTGCGTCAAGGAGGAATCTTTCAAGGCGTGAAATTCTCGTGTTATCTCGTGTCATTCTCGTTTTCGAAAATGGAGTGTCACCGTGACTTTTCATTTAGTGAATGAAATATTATGTCACAGATCTCCTTTTATAATAATCTTGACAGTGTCGAAACAAGACTTATTAACGTGAGGAACGTGATAGGTTTTTCTACCTTTCTCGTCCGTTTTCGAGGTAGAATCCACTTTGATATGAATAACAGACAGTAACGATACGGAGGTGGGTCCCACTACGTTTTTCTCCACCGCATTGGAGTATACAATTACTAAAATCAGTACTTGGTTCATTTCTGTAGGGCAAAGAAAATACTTCGCACAATCCAAGATGCCGGTAATGGTTAGTATTTGGTTTTTAATCTTGACCAACTTGGTGTCTCCACCAAAAATGTCATACAATTCAGGGCAAAATGTAATGGCCAACACTTCGTCCTCTGAAAGTTTGATCAGTAGGCGACGAGATGTTTTGTGGTACTCGATCATGACACCTCTTCTGGTTTCTCCAAGGTTTTGCCAAACACTGTATTGTAGTAATCGAGTTCACCAGATCTTGCCCATTAAAATGAAAGCCTGCAGGAATGGTCAACAAATAGGTGAAACGTTAAGTTTTGGGGTCTTGTGTTTTCACATTGTCAAATGCAGTTGCGCACAAAACAAATATTTGTAACAACAATTGCATGTGGCCAAATGAGAGACATAGGCTAAATCGGCTTGCCATTAATGTTCGATACCCTCCACTCTGATGCAACGTCTGAAAAGTTTTCGTCCAATGGGTTTGTGTAAAGTGTACATGTCTTGTTCTTGTAACCATCGTTGCACTTGAGGTAGACGGACAAATTTCAATCGAGTTTTGGCAGCACGACACAAGTTTGAAATCCTCTGTAAGCTGCAAGATGGGATGGATCGTAGTAAATGCTGGCTGACACGTTCTCTATTTTATAGTAGGTTACCGACTCTTTGCTGATGCAACTCTGGATGGGATGATGAGGTGGGTTAGAAACGGTTTTAAGTGTCCCATGTGCCAGGGGCGTAGAAGTGGAAGATAGTGGTGGTGTTTGTGGTGGCGGTAATAAAATGGCTTTGATCGGCTTTTCTTTTTCACTTCTTGTTTTACCTTCTTTCTTTTTGACTTCTGTCGAAGGAGGAGTGGACATCATCATTTTAACCCAAACTGTGAGTTCTTCTCGTTGAGGTGTGGGGGAAGGGGTCAACAAGGACGCTGCAATCTTACTAGCGATAAGAGTTGCTGATAGTGTTTGAGAGACTTTCCGTGCCTCTTCTTCCTCTGGCGACCTTGGGGCTGCGTCTGTCTTGACTGATGTGGTGGGGTGATGGTGGTGGTGGTGGTAATGCAGAGCTGTTTTGTATGAAGCTTTCTGGTAAAATAATTGCAGTAGTTACAACAGCTGACACTAGTGTTGCAATTTTTCCATTTGGGACAAATAGCTGCGAGCCATCAACGATTGCAGTTCGTATTGTAACTGGGACATATCGGTCAAATGAGGTCTGGTAGGTAAATGCGGAGTCAGTTGTTTGTGTCTACTATGGTATTCCATCCATCGTTTGTAAGGTACTAAATTCAGATGTTGAAATTCCATTGGATTTCCATGGTCACATCTGAGATATTTTGACCCCAGTCACCCTGTTATCTTCTTTATTCTGTTTGTCTTTGAGCCAATTGTTGAGCAGTTCCCTGTATGAGTCCCATAATCGTTGTTGCCAATACTTCTTTCAGCAAGGGTACTAACAACATTGGCAAAAAAATCCTCTGCGTTGCACCAACATCTTTTTTTTTGACGGATGGGTATTTGGTTTTTGGACCATTTGACGAGGAACGTGTAGATACTTAGCTAAGCATTCTTTCTTCTTTCCGGTGTTTAGACAAGGGTATCGTTCCTTTCAAGACATTCGTGCACCATTCGCAGGCTGCTTAAATGAGTTGTTTTCGCATGGGTTTAGGGGCTTTAGATAGGACGGAGAACACGTTCCAATGTTTAGCTAAACGTGGAGACAGTCCTTTCTTTTTCTTTCGTATGGGGGTAGAAGAGGAATGACTTTTGGGGGTGACGTCTTTGTTTATTTGTTGGCTCCGGGACAAACAACAAAAATACACCGACGTCGATGACCTGGTATATTGAGTATCGCCTTTTCGAAAATGTGACGACTTTTTCTCTAAAATCGTTAAAAATTCCTCCCCTTTTGTTGCTGCTCTTATTCATTAGAAAACGGTCTTTTCAGGGGTGGGGATGTCGGTGTCGGGCTAAGCGTTCTTTTCCGACATCGGAATTATCCTTTTCTTTATCCTTTACCTTTTTGGACAGGAGAACGACGATGACGATAATGGTGTGCACTTCTCCGAGGGGAGATCTTTTTGGTTAAGGAGAAGAAAATACACCAAAGTCCATTTCTTGATATGAATCCTTTTAATTTATTATTACCTTATTTAATAGACATTTTTGGAGGATCTGGTTAGTAGTAGGCAAGTCTGTTTAACGACCTCTTATTTTGTATATAGGATTGCCATCTAAAAGTGTCGTCCTCTTTGGATACTTCTTTTTTTCCTTCGATTCTTTTCTGGGAACGACGTCGATGCTTGACTAAGCGTTTGTTCGGATGAATGACTAGACTGTACCGCTATTTTTCCTTTTGATATTTTGGATAGGAAAACAACAATGACGGTAATGGTGTGCACTTCTTCGAGGGGGCATCTTTAGACGTTTAGGAGCACAAAAGCACTGATCTCTATCGTTTACCTCCGGGTATATTTATACTGGAATTCATCGCCATTGATTGTCGGCTTGTCGTATCATTTTCATGACAGGCATCATATGTCGTGGAGGGGTTGCAAAGTAATAAATCGGGACGCTTCATGCTTCAACAAATCCAGTAAACCCCTTAACATCCACATTTTCTCTTAGAATTAGGTGGCATGTACTTTGTGAGCAATGGCCACGGCAGTAAAGGATGAGGTAAAGGGTGTTACAGCTGGAGGAAAGCTCTTGGAGACAAGGGTTTCCATTTTTTCATCAAAGTAGGAAAGATGCGTATCAAATTGGGTTTGGCAGGGTTTGCTATCAACGGAAAAGTGCACGAACCTGAAGCTACAGGAGACGTAGTCACCATTGCGGTAGGTCGTGGTTTGCGAAGGTAAGGTTGCGTCCTGACTGCAGTACCTATCTTGCGAGTAGAATCTATTTCTGGGTTCTTTTCTGTTGACATTTCTTTTCTGAGGCTGTGACCTGGTCTTGACACTGCTCTTTGTCTTCTGTGTACGACGGCGATTGGCTTTGAGGAGGACTTTGGGACATTAGGATCTAATTTTAAGAGGGAGCGAATTATGACACCTAGAGAACCGCTTCCTCCTGGTTTAAAAATGATTTGCATTTTTGAGTGTCGATGCCTGGATCTGCCAGCTGATTCAATTCTACTTTGTATCTCTCAAAAAATCGTTTGGTTTGATATGGAATGTGAATGATGCCGACCTGTATTTGATGTGCTGTCACCGTAAACTATCTTAAGACTTCTTTGAGACTAGTCTCTAAGACACGAGCACGTATTTGTGGACTTTTGTTGCGACCGATGCCGTACAATGCAGGAACCAATTTCACAGGAAGATGAGAATGAAGTGACGTCATGTTGATGCTATGTGATAAAGACACAAAGTGTCTGAGGCTTTTATTGACATTTGTTGTTGATGATGTTACGTCGACGGGGACGTGTACACAACAGATCATCCGTCTTAGCACCAGTGGAGAAACAGATGGGTAAGAAATCGCAAATTATTGTGGGTCGTCGGTTTTAAATCAATGAGTAAATAGGTGTGTGGGGTTTCAGTGGCATCGTCGTACGCATGAGTCAGCCTTGGCGTTCCTAACTTTTTGGCCAAAACTTGCACTTGCGATTTATCTCTAGGATGTTTAAATAAGACCATATAATGAGCATTGAGACTGGTGATGCTTTGGGCTTAATGAGCATTGAGACTGGTGATGCGTTGGGCTTTACTTTGTCGAAACAAATTTTGGGTGATGTTAATGACACTGGCATTATGATGATGCCCTTTCCGCGTAAACCACAGTTTAATATCTTCTTCGTATTCTCCAAATATATTGTCGCAGATGAGCAGGTGTGTTTGACTGGGGTAAAACAGAATCTGGTCGTCTTCGCCATGATTGTCTCCCACAACAAAGATGAAATCGCCTTCGCGTTCTCGCAGGAGGCTTTACGCCGATTGCCACTCTTTCTAAAACCACACGATACGTTGATGTGGACCATCAATCAAATGATATTTATGTTCGATCAAACATTTGGCAAATTCGATTTTTCCTGAACCGTTCATTCCATCCATTAACATGTTAAAGTGATGCTTATGATAAAAGGCCTCCGAATTGGCAGGAACTACGTTTGTCATCGATGACTTTGAAAATGAAGGAAGAGGGAGCAGAAACAGCAGAGGTATAATGCAGGGAAATTTACTTTTCACACGACGACAGACAAGACAAGAGTCTTTATACTTTTTTCAGTATACGTTTATTGCAATCTTTAAATGTGAACAATGCGAAAGACAAAATACATAAAAAACTAAATGGGTAAGTACATTGATAAAATACACATAAAACGATCAAAGTAGAATATAAACAAGTCACTGTACAACATTTTGACGACCACATTGTGGTGTCGTAGTGTCAGTGTGTAATGTTCTTAGAGTCTCTACAACTTGGTACAGCCACACAGCGTCCTCACGGAATGGCCTTTTTTGATGTTGATGTTAGTCCTGTCCTGAAGGGAGTGGTTTTCCTCGGTGTCAATTTCTTCTTACACTGTATTTTAAACAGGTTTAAAAGTTACTTTTTTCACTGAAAGCGTGAAGTCAGGATCAAAAATCATGTCATACAATTTTAAGCGAACATGGGCTGTCACTTAAACCACAATGATGATATTTCCAAATTCGTTGGCCTCTACAAGCTCAGTTATTCTTCGTAACTCACCAAGATCACGTTTTCACGAACGACGCTCATATGTTTCATGTATCTGTTTTTGTAGTTAATCATTTGGAAGTAGTTGGAAGGTTCTGTCAAATAATCTTTCTTGGGTTAACACGGTCGTTGTGCCATTGTACTCCACAGGCAATTTAACATCACGTTCGCTAACGATCGCCTTTCTTCCTTTTTCTCGACGTTGTCTAAAGTGATTGATGCCTTCCTGCTTCCAATATTTCTCTTTCAATTTCTTTTATTCTTCGGGAATCTGGCATCATTCATGATAGCCGCTGATGTCTTGTTTGACTTTCAGAAACGCATCCACGTAGTCTGCGAAAATGCCTTTTTGAGTCTCGTCACCCTTGTGGCACTGTTCTGTCTTTGTAAAGTCGTAAATTTCATACACGTCTAACAGTTGGTATAAATGATCCAGAGCTTTTAACAATTCCACACTAACCCACGTTACTGTCAAGACGCGTTCTTCGTTGGTGTGCTGACAAGGTCGGTATTGGTTGTACGTTTCCGCACAAGTACGGCACATGGGAAACATGAATTTTCCTTTGGAAATGGTAAGGTAAAACTGGATGGTACCAGTCTATTGGAGGCAAAACATTGCCCGTGATCAATCCTTCGTATTGTCACTTGTTGTCCAGGTTCATGTGTTCCTTCAACAATTGTGGATGACCTGCGAAAAAGCTACATTTGCACACGTTATACAGCAAACACACGTCCAAGTATTTGGTTTCTTCTCCTTTATCCTCTTCGGTGTGGTACAGTAAACAGTTTGCATTCGTCCGTCCTTCGTACAAACTACCCCGTGGGTTCAGTGGGTTCACCCACATGTAACTTTCCACGCTGCTCTTAAACTTGGGGTCAGTTTTCAAACGGTGATCGTACTCGTGTTCCCACATTTCTAACCACTTAGTATCCTTGCTGTTCTAACTTTATGCTTCGAGGGCAAATGACCTGATACAAGTTTTCGATGGTCCGTTGTAAAAACTGAATTTTAGTGCCACTTTGAGGGTAACACATGGGACATCCGTGAAATAATCAGCCGTTAAACTCGTACACGATCTGAGGGTTTTCTAAGTCCCAATCATCCACTGAATACGTTCAGATGGTCTTTCCACCTCCTCCCTTTCGGGATTGTTGGATTCATTTGTCTTCCTTGTCGCACAAGTAATGTAGCCAGGCATGGCTTTGACCGAATATTGACGTTTGACAAAATTGGTCGTTTGATGGTTTAAGATAGCCATGGTGTTTCGGGTATGAATCGTTGGCGGAACACTAAGCAACACGCATTGGCAATGGTGCAGGAATTCTTTCAAAGGATAAATCACTCCGTGCTCCATGAACAGTTCACAAAATGTTCAACGTCGTAAAATGTTTACGTCGGAACGACAATATTTTAACATTTCTTCCTGAAAGGCGATGGGGTCCGAGGCGTGGGTGTGGCATGTTGTCGGGGTGGTATTATTGAGCCTCAGAGAAATGTGGAAGAATGTGTTAATTGGCTTCGGTACTGAAAAGGTGCAGAAAATAACCTTTGGCCACTTATGTCATTCCAAACGTTGTAGGCATTCGGCACAAAGGCATGGCCAAGGAAAACATCAAATGTTTAGACTGCAGTTGTCCCACTTGCATATAAATGATTTTGGCTCCCTTAAAGTCATTTTAGAACGTTCGGTACATTTTGTCGTATTTAAGAAGAAACTATCCATCGTATCCAATGAAGTTGTGAGCTATCACCGTGGCATGGCGATGAAAGTCTCCGTAACGTTCTATGTCCTTTGGCTCCAAGTCTAGTCAAAGCGATCTAAGATCCATTGGGCGAAATTGGCTAACGTGTTCGGTCAACAAAAAAAATGCTTATACGTCCTCCAGGAATGTTGATGCAGTAAAGGCAATGGCAAAAGAGAGGCTTTTGGATGCACTTCTTGCACTCTCGATGAACACGCATAAATTAAGAATGTGAATACATGTCTCTTGCATTCATTCGAAATCGACAAAGATGAAATTGCCTTCCTTCTTATGGACATCTCCCTCCTCTTGTTTGGAATGGTATTTTTAAACGAAACATTCGTGATCCATGTCCACAATTTTCCTGAACATACGTACGAATTGGTATTATTGGTACGTATCACTTGTCCACAAGTAGGGCACAGTCTCAACACTTGACAAGCACTTTTTCCGCTGTAAACATTCAAATGTTGTTGGTAACAGGTTGGACCGACAAAAGTGCGTTGACATGCTGAGCAATCTTTAAAAATGGTACTAACAGCTGCGTCCCTTGGTGCTCAGCAATAAGACAGTGTTTCTATCCTCAATGCTTGTTTTGTTCTCGATCGTTATACCCATACTCACATTTCTCACAATAATATATGTGTCCCAGAAATCCAGTGATATTGGTAATGGCACCGAAATGTACATCGTGATGATAGACATGAATGTATTTTCCGTCTTTTAA
>QKMX01073089.1:0-19189 GCA_003401595.1 Venustaconcha ellipsiformis | reverse complement strand
TAGTAGTAGTAGTAGTAGTTGTTGTTGTTATTGTTGTTGTCATTGTGGGGTTTAATGCCATTTTTCAGCACAAGATGGCAGCCAGTATAAACGGTGGAGGAAACACTCAGGAAAGTCCCAGAAACAACCACCGACCCACGGGAAGCTACTGGCAATCTTTCTTACATACACACATTTTCCAAACCTAAAATCCAAACCCACACAGAGATGAGATGACAGTGATCATTACGGTGAACGCTTTAGACCACTCGGCCACTCGGGGCCCTACTAATGAAAGTATGTGGTTGTGATCACTGAACACAATAAACAGAGAAGAAGCTGAATTAATATACACTTCAAAGCGTTGCAAAGCCAGTATCAAAGCCAAACATTCCTTCTCGTTTGTGGAATAATTTCACTAGTGGTTATTTATGTTTTGAGAAAAATAGCACAATGGATGATCTACACCATATTTGTCTTCTTGAATCAATATTCCACAAACTTTCAACATCGCGTGCATTAACAGACATTTTAAATGATTGACTGAAATTTGGAGCGAAAAGACTGAGGCACTCTTAAGTATGACCTTTCACTGATCAAAAGCCTGACAGTTTTCAGACCAATGACACCATGTTTTCTCACTCAAAAATTTGGTCAGAGTTCAGTATTTACTGACATATTGGAGTAAAATTTCTGATAATATCCAGCCACGCCCCAAAATTGTATCAGTCGCCTTTTATAGATAGGCAACTGATACAATTAGATATAGCCTTGATCTTAACTTCTGTATCTTTAACTTGACCATGTCCCATGATATGTCCTAGAAATGTAACACAAGCACAGCTAAGGTCACTTTTACCGAAATTATCAAATTTTGCATCAACGAATCTATCAAAGAATTTCCTAATCATTTTCCAGTGATCTTTCCAAGCGTCTTTTAAATGATGATGTCATCGATGTAAGTGTCACAGTTATATAGACCAGATTTAATCATTTTCATTAAATTCTGGAAAGTTGAAGGTCCTTTCTTCCCAAATGGCATAACTTTATATTGATAACATCCATATGAGTCACAAATTCAGCAAATTACTTTGCCCTGTCTGTCAGTAGAATTTTGCAGAATCCTTTCAAAAGATCAAACTTAGTGAAATATTTTGCATATAAAGTTTTTTCAATGCAGTCATCATTTCTTGGCATTGGATATGAATCTGTTTTGGTTACACTGTGCACCTTTCTCTAGTTGGTGGATATGTGGAAATTATTATCTGGTTTTGGCACAAGTCTCTTTTACTCAGTTCTGTGATACCAGTTTCCAATACATACTGAATATCATTTTTCAAACATTCTTAATTGAGAGGGTTCATCCTGTACAGGTGATGTTTCACAGATGGGGATTCTACAATTTCATTATCATGGTAGATTTTATTTATATTGTAACATTTATACACAAGTTCTCATATTCAGATAATAGCTGTTTTAGTTCATAGTATTAATATGAGCCGATCAAACCTCAAATGTCCCTGCTGGCCTCTAACAGCAAATTAACATAGGAAATGACACTTATGCTTCAAATTGGCCTGATAAACCTCAAAACGGTATTGGTGTTACAAGTGGCTGATCTCAATTGGGCGTTAACTTAATAAGATCAAACTTAGTGAAATATTTTGCATATATTATCGAGTTACCTTAGTAAATGCTACTCAAGGTATATATGGAAAATCCTACGTTAAATAGGTTTAACATAGAAATAGGTTTATATCATCAGTTGGGGTTATGTGATACAAATGGTGTATGGTGTATAAGGGAAAGGATAATGAAAAAGGGTTTTAAGTTTGAGTTAAAAACATATACATACACAAACCAACAAACACAGACACAAATCACACTCATTAACAGATAAATAATATTTTTCTACAGAGTTGAATGTTAACCAAATCCAGTTAACATATATAATCCATCTGACCAATCTTCTGAGCAAGATGCTCTAGAGGCATTCCTGTCTTTCCACATAAATCCACTTATTCCAGATATCTGTGTTCATTATCTTGGTGATGGCCTATGATGATTTCACATGCATTATATATTTTGGACTGAACAGCATCCCTGATATGAATGTGGATGCTTCCACTCTTGATAACATAGCATATGGCTTGAACTCTTCAACGATCAACATCCTATGCATCTGGCTCATGAGACAATTCACTGGTATTTACAGTCTAAGATTGGATCAAAACCGATTGACATGTTTCACCAATCCAATGTTACGTTACAAAACTTAGGTAGAGCACTGAGTCTTTCTTCCAATCAGTAGAGACTGCCATGTCATGTCACATGCGGTATATAGGTATTCCGGCATTTGTGCGCATTGCATTGTTGTGAGATAATTTGAGTAAGGCTGAAACTAGGAAGACAATTTAATAGGGTACGCCTGTAGTGGTGATGAGGAGTGATGGCATGATGGCTATGAAAACTATAGTTATACTTCAAAAAGAGGATGATTTTAATTTAGTGCATTTTCCTTTAGCTGTGTAAGAATTTTTACTGGCACCAGTAGCTTCACCGCCTTCTCCCTCATTATCTTGATTAGGTATATTAGATTGACAGAAGGTAGAATTGAATATATTTTTACAACATCAGAAAGAAGCCATTCCCCTTCCTCCCCATTTTTTTTTTTTTTTGCTGTTTATTTTTTTTTCTTAGGGCACTATGAAGACCGATGTCCTTTCTCGTGACAAAAATAACAGCTGTCTTTACCTTGGTCTTTCTTTTCTAATATCATTTATTTGCTTTGACGTAGGGTATATTGTGAAGCCCATTGTCTTTTTCCTGATAGATATAAAAAGTTTCTTGAGTTTTATCTCGACTGGAGGAAGAGTCCGTCGTCTTCTTTAAGTATACTTTCGTATGACACTCCTTGAAGCTCTGACCAGAAGTGTAGCCTGTGTTGGCTCTAACAGCTTGAGTGTTTGAAAGCTGAATTAAAATTCTTACTCTAAAACACTAGCTCGATATACAGGAGCCCACTGAATTTAAAACCTAGTCAAATTAAAGTTTGCAATCAAAATGAAACGATCGCACAATTTCAGTGAGAAAGTTGCAACGACGTGATATATCGCCTCACACAGGAGATGAAGTGTTTGCTCAAATCTATGCTAGCGAGTTTGAAGATGACACGAGAGCCTGAATTAACACCGTCCACGGCTGTCCCAAGATCAAGAGAGTCTACCTCCAAAGAACGTCAGTCAGTATTTCCCGAACATAATTAACACATTCGCGAGATGCAAAAGCGCACATCCAAAAGAATTAGAACCATGGTAAAATTTAAAGAGTTCAAGTCTGAAGTGCCGCCCCAGAAAGTAAAAGGTTTTATCACCGATTTGTGGTATTTATTGTTAAAGACATTGAAACAATTGCCAAGCCAAATGAGACAATCGTTTGAGACTCTTCAATCATCAGGACAGTTTGAAATCGCCCATTTGAACGAGTTTGGTATCCCGGCAGAATTTGCACCTTCGATAGCCATCAACAAAATTCAGCATGTCCAGCCATCCAGCGTCGAGTTTCACATTATCGATGGAAACGCAACATTTGTACATAACACATGTTTTCCCACTTAAAAGGGAGCGGACAAAACAGAAAAGTGTTATTGGTGGATGACAGTGGTATCACCATGCAGAGCATCATCCAAATTAACAATGCAAGGACCGTCGTTGTGGGTCTAAAGTATGCTTACGAAAACGAAAGCACCCAATTGAAATGAGCCTGGGAAATGCATTCGACAATCGGAGAGAGCCACACAACGAGAAGAAGCGGGCACATCTGAAGAGACCACCAGTGGCATTCTTGAAATGCACAAACTTCAAGACATCTTGGCTCCTCTCTACATGTTAAAAGTACCCTCAACCAGTATCACCTGATTTCTCAGGTATAATTATTATTGTGAGAAATTTTACCAAGGATTTTGCAGTTAGGACGAGCACATTAATTGCGGCGAGTGGTGTCAGCGCTGCTTAGGGCATAAACCAGACATTCCCGAAAGAAAAGAACGAATTCGTTGTTCAGCTTTCAAGCAAACCTGTCAGTCCTACGTGCTACGAATAATGTAAGGTTGTCAACAGACGAGTACTTGCCAATTATTGTGATTGTGCTCTACCTGTGGACAACTCGTGCTCACCAACAAATTCAGGAATCACGTTTGTAGAGGGAAGAAATGATGCTGCTTTTGTCGCCAAATCGTCGACTTTGAAAATAAATGTTACATTCAAGAATACAAATCTGAACAGGAGGATGAAAAGCAGAAAAAGACGCAAATGGATTTCATCTTTCTTGATTTTAAATGTGTGCAAGAGATCGGCATTAACGTTCCTACTTTCTGCATCGCTCGTCAGGCTTGTAAAAAGTGCGTCCCAATTGTAGCAAGATTACAGGAGGCCATGATAAATCTTTCAAGGGTGAAACGCTCTTCACAATTTTGTTTAATGGATCTTAGATCCTATCGACGACACATGGAGTTAAGAGGACATTCAACGTTACGGAGACTGCAATCGCTATGCCACGATGATGGCTCACGTGTTCTCGGGCCATAATGGACCATATCTCCTGAAATACTATTCAGAACAAAGCAGTGAATGACCCTAAGTCACCATGAACGGAGCCAAAATCATCCACATGCAAGCGGGACAAGTACAGTTCAAAGCTTCCAAGAGTTATTTGACCATGCCTTTGAGCCTTTTGGAATGACAGAAATGGCTAAAGGGTATTGTCAACACTTTTTTTCAATACCAAATCCAATCAACACTCGTCCTGCCGCATTTGCCTTACGCCGAGTATTACGACACCGACGATATGCATATCGAACATTGAGAAGTTTTCTTCACTTGGTATTACTCTAATGCTTCTTACCTTTTAATTCTTACAAGATCAAATTTTGACATTTTACCCCGTATCTGTGGACAATTTTGACAACTGCTTATGAAGCATGGAGGGATTGATCCTTTAAAGGAAACCTATACCATCGTCAAAACGTTCTCCTTAGTGAACCTCAACCAATTCATGTTCGAGAACACACTAGCTATCAGGCAAAATCAAATTTGTCAAACATGTCATCCAACTCAAAATCTTTTTGATCAATCGTACACACCAACGCTTCGTGTATTGTTAAAAAGAATGACAATCGGCTTATATCCTCATTCAAGAGTTCAAGGAAATTCTTTTGTCTTTGTGGAGGGCATTCCTTGTAAAGATGACAAGTATTATGTCTGACCCGTGTCAAACACATCCGGTCCGATTTGATGACATGATAGAAGATGAAGAAGAAATTAAACTTTGGTTTACCAGCAAAGGGCATCATCGTAATCCCGGTGTCATTTACATTGGCCAAAATTTGCTTCAACAAAGTAAAGCCCATCACACTTTCAGTCTCAGTGCTTTTTGGTCTTGAAAAAATAAAAAGTCACCGCTCAGATGAGCGCACCACCACTCTCCAGCCAATAAGCAAAATGAAAGGTACAAACTTTGGGACGTATTTTCGGTACTGATTAAATCCAATCCACCCATGCAAAACAACACATTTGAACAGCCCCTAAAGGAAATAATCGATGCCGTGTGCAAATGTCTCCGATCGTCTTGAAAGGAATTGTACCTTTGTTCAAGCACCAGAAAGAACGCTTAAAACATCGGAACATTGTTCACCAAATGGTAAAAAAGAAAACACCTTTTAGTCAACAGAAAAAATATGCTGGTACAACTCAACGGATTTCTACCAATGCTTATAGAACCCTTGTTGAAAGCGGAAACTACATTGTTAAGATCGATTACTGTATCGCTTTTAAAAGGTATCGTGAGAAGATAAAACGGAATCCTTTTCGGGAAAAGACGTATATATGTACCATGCAATCTAATGGAAGGTTGAAAGTTGACTTTAGTGCCCTACAAACGATGGATGGAATCCAATAATTGATACGAATAGCGAACACCACATTTGCCTCCCATTCCCAATCTCACCGAGATGTCACAGTTACAACAAAAATTACAAGTGTTGATGGATCACTCCGATTTGCCAAAAACAGAAGACTCACAACGATACAGTCATGCCTTGCAACTCCTTCAATTCGTTTGCCAGAAAGCTAAACAGACTGAATTATTTAAAGGCCATGGTGAAAAACTAACAAACACCTCCACCCATTCCTCAGTGATTGAAAATAGACGCAGCTACACATGAAGAGGACACACAAGAAATCTTTCAAACTCCATCGGCTCTAATCCTCATCAAGATTGGAGCGTTCTTGTTGACCCCGTCTGCCACTGCCCAATGAAAAGAACAAAGCTTGGGTTAAAAAGATGATTTTGACCACTTCTTGCCAGAAGACCATAATAAAAAAGTGAAGCCAGAAGTAAAAGATGTCATGCTTCCCGGTTTTGTTTGTATGGATTCTGTCTTCGAGTGGTATTGGAGCTGTTTGACAGGTGTATGTTTTATAACCTGTGTTGCTTTTTGTTTAGTGTTCTGGGAGTGGAGGTGGATGGTATGGTAGAATAAAGACTTTGGGTGTTTCTTCTTTCTTGGTTGGTGTTAATCTTCCTTCGGCATTCTTCTTTTTTACCATTCTTTCTTTATCTTCTTTTCCTGATGTTTATCTGATGTTCTCTTTTCTTAATTCTTTATGCAGTGCAGGTGCTAAAGCTTTCTGATTATCATCGCACTGCTTTTGGCTTACCGTTGATCTGCATATGGATTACCGTCACTTAGTGTTTGAAGACATTAACGACTCTTTATATTCTGCACTTAGGCGAACAAATTAATTTTATTTTGTTTAATCCGCAGGTCAGACACCCGGTAATCCGTAGGTGGAAGAGGGATCCCCACATACAACACATCCATAATTTCCCAGGTCTGACACCTTGCCGCATTCATTCAGCCTTCCGTCCACCTCCTTCCAGCTGTTATTGTATTGTTATATGTAAAATCTATGCCAGTTGTCTATTTAAGTGAACGGTTTTTATTCTAACGCTAGAAAACAAGATGGTCACATTCCAGAATGAAATAATCCTGTAAATTATTTTAAATATAATTTGTTTTTTTATCTTGTGTTCTGAGAGTACTTGTCATTTTCCGAAGAGGTACCAAAGATGTCACCTCCATAGGGCCTTGTATCACTGTTTACAATTTAATCATTCGTCATACATATAAGTATCAAATAATACAAGAAACAAAACTTCATTCTCGATTTAAGAACCAACGATGATATTTAAAGCTATATTTGGCATAGCATAATAAATTTGGTACCGATGCTTAGTTCAGACATTCGAATTTGTATGCCTCTCCAAAGTTTGGTTTACTATCATACCTTTAATGAATGAAATATTATTTTCCCACGCTACTGCTCAATATGGCTATTGTCAGGCTCCCGTAATATGCAAGAACACCATGCTGAATGGAATAATGCATTCTTGCTGGCCAGCTGAACATAAGTTATAATTAAATACAGGACACCATTTTATTTTAACCAATTATGTTATGCTATTGTATGACTAACAGTTAAATTTAAGCACTTATATGAGCTGTGCGGTCACGTCAAGGTAACCGTATGACTTTTATAGTCTTAATTTTGTTTTCGCGACATTTAATTCATTTCTACAGTAGCATGCTAATCAGATTTGTCTTTTCATGGCCAAAGAGTTTTCAACTGTAGAGGACATTCTTGGGTCAGAATGAAAGCCCTATTTAATAATACTGCTTGGGTGTGTGTGTGTGTGTGTGTGTACTATATTAAGGGCCAGATTAAGGCCTTTGGGGCCCATAGATATCCTGCCTTGTTAATAGACATAGTTACAGTACTATTAACAACACTGCCCGAGAAATCAATACAAAAAGGGCCCTTGAGCCTATAGGGCCCTGCATGTAAAATCAGACGATAATATACGAGACTCCTTGAGCCTCATGGGCCCTGGGCACATTGCCAGCATAGCTCTATGGATAATCCAGCATCTACTATATTCATTGAGTGTGGGCTGGGGATGGTGAGTAGTGACATAATAGGTGGTTTGGACCATTCGGTTCAACAATCTTTTTAATTTTGTTTTTATAGGTCAGGGACTTCTTTCCATATGACATTTATTTGACAGTGCCGTTCAACCTTTTGGACCACGAAGCCGAGGGCTGCAGCATGAAATGAAAGTAAGCCATTGACTTTTGTACATAAATGCACAAAAAAAATTGCTCAAGCTCTGGCGGGCCTTTAAAATCAGCCCGTGAACCGCATGTTGGACAGCACTGATGTACAAGGACAAAAAGCCATGCTGTAGTGCAACCTGCTGATAATAATACGTGGAAGTGGTTCATATATAACCAAACAAGAGGACACTTACCGGACATAAAACTCGGTGACCTCAATTAGTAACCTACAAATTCCCCATTATGATACTACTTTCGTAAACGTCTTTGAAATTGTTTTCGATTTTTCTTATTATCTGCAAATCCCTCAGACAGTTTCTCAATTGTGCTTGTAGTCGTCAGTGATATTCCATTTCTGCCAACACAATCTTGAACTTGGCTGTTCTAATTATTTTATCCTCGACAGACATTTTGCTAATTGTATTGAGATTACTTTGCACTGCTGCAAGCAGTTCTAAATAAATACATATAATTGAATGTAATCGTATCAAAATTATTTTGCTAGCACAACTAGACACACAGGGTATTATCGATATAGACGTGTCAATAATTCAAACTGGCATCCCTAGGAGAGTTGTCATTGCTATGATTCCTGCGACACTAAGACCAACATTTGTTGTCGCAACAAGCCAGCAAAATGCATCTAGAACTAAACACACACAGTTGTATTTTATGATCGATGCACTTTTCTTGGCGATTTTATCTTGCAGTTTCAGTTCCGCTTTTATTATTTTTTTTTCACGTTGGTAATATTGAGGTACATTATTATTCTATTTATAATATAATCGCGTAATACAATTGCACGACAGGCAGATCCTGTCTGGACTCACCGCCTAAAGGTACAATAGAAATATACATTTCTAACCAATTATCCTTGTTCACTGCCATAACCGTTATACAATCAAAAAATGTCTTTACCTGAAGAACATTTAAAGTTTCAACAATTCTACATTGTTTGGTCTGAGCATGACAGTCATTAAAATTATCCTATTTGCACCCTGTGTACTAAACGACTGTTCTCGTTTTCTCCCAACATTTGTTACACGGAGAAGTGTGTCCTTGTTAAATACCAGTCCAGTTTTATTTTTTTATTTTTTTTTTTATGTCCCGGTCTTTTTATCGTTCTATTCCGTATTTATGTCGATATAGTCTTTGTTAAATGCAATCGATACACCTGTCTCTAATCATGCCAAGTCACTGTACACAGCGCCTCACAATATGATAAAAATATCTTGAATGTCCACATTAGGTTTTTGCAGTTTACTAGTTCAATCTTAAAAATTTACAAGCTCACCAGGGTCGATATTAACAAAAACCCGACTGGTAAATTCTGTCAAATCTGCTTTGGAGACATACCTTCTTAGACCCACAACAGCACCGCGTCTAGATGATTATCGTCCATAAATGTTAATATAAATTTTGTATAAAATTGAACGTCCTTTAACGTAAAATCAATAAATCTTTGTGAGAAGGTGAACGACCAAATGCATGCAACACTTCAACATCAAGATGGCCACCTTATAGGACCGTTCAAGGGAGTGTGCATCGGTATAGTAAAATACGTTATTTATTTTTCCAAGGTGATTTTCACTAAAGTTGACAATCACCTCATGATAGAACATTGTCATTTATAAACGAAACAGACTCAATTACTCTATAATGTTTTCACAAGCTCATTGAAAAAAACTCATTCGATTACCCGCGCCATCTAACAACGGAGTCTTGTCAAAAAGAATAACGACATAAAACCCAGTAACCAACGGCTCTAGCGTCACCGACGCGGACATGAAAATACATATCAGCAACAAATTCTCTGAACAACTCCAGGTGTTCCAATGAAATATCATAAATCGGTTATAATGTGAAAAGTATTGTTGAGAAATTTGCAAACCACCTGTGTCGATATTTTGATGTTGGAACATGTACGACTATAAATTGTGATATACTTGAGCAGTTTGATTTTGTGCAGTTAAGTACAATTTCTTCACACGGTTCCTGACACGTTTAACTGCAAAGAAACTTCAGCTACTCAGTTTGTCAATTATCATAGTAGTCTGGGTTTGTTTCCTTTGTCGATTAATATTTTGAATCGCCACAAACACGTTTTGTTGTGGTAATGCATCTGTAGTATATGTGAGAAATGACAGCGTTGAATTGGTTCCAGATGAAATAAATGAGAACAACAGTAATTTTATAGATAGTGAAGGGGTTCGCACAGCCATCTGCAATGTTCATATTTCTTAAACAACTTTACCAGAATTACCTCCTTACGTCAAAATGCATCATCGTAGTGCTTACGAACTAATGTTCCCGTTTGTTTAGTACCGAAAATAATCTAGCGAACATCTCTACAAAACCCAAATATGTGACTGAATCCTACACGAAAACATCAATGAGTTCCCAGACAGTTGTAATAGAGGCTGTGCAAATCCAGGGTTGTAATTGGCGTTGGCGCTAGATATCATAGGGGTGCCTGGGGCACCAGGTCTGGCATACATACCATCAGGTTGTGTGTTCATAAAAATTTTTGTTTGATTTGGCAAAATGTTTATGGTCTTGGATCTGCATGATCGGCTGGGACCTTATGAAGCATCATAAATAGGCCAGTACACTTCACGCATTCGTCTCTGAAAAGTCTGATAATTGTCGTTTTGATGTCGATGTTAAAAATTGAGTTGATTTATTTTCCATTGATAGAATAACGTGCGCCATTAAGCAAAGCCATAATACCAATTTTAACAATCCAGTTTGGGCACTATCCAGATAATGAACATTGTTGTTTTATATGTTTTTACCCAGTTTCGAAGAAATGTTATATGTTTTTACCCAGTTTCTAAGAAAGCTTCATATGGAAGAAAAAGCCTAGACGTTCCTTGTACTTGTAATTCTAGATTTTCTTGACAAGAGACCCTGTATGAGTAATACTGAAAATTTCTTATATTTCAATCCACCAACACAGGCGCACCATTTCAAATGCAGAATCTGATGTATCTTTAAACTGGATCATTGTTTATACATTATTTATTTTGTCTAATATGTTTATAATGCACCACTCCCACACCATATTTGCAACAATACATTCTTCTGTTCTTTCTAGTGGCGTCTGAATAAGATGTTCATTACTAGGTGACCTCATTAAACATTTTAGCAACCGCAACAGGCATTGTTTCCATCAATTGGAATGTAACCGGCTTTCATGGTACTTGAGTCACAAATCGTTGTAATTGATCTGGAAACGATTGAATCCTCTCAATCCCTGAATTTTCAACCGATCCACAGAAACATCCTTGATTCTATCAACAACTCGTATTGCATCTTGTTCAGCGATTGGTGCAGCGCGCGATGATAAGGCGGCATCGACCTTCAGAGCCACTGTGAACAATCCACAAAAAAAACATCACTTAGGCTAGTTCCGTAAAATGTCACATAAACGGGTTTTCTCGCGTTTACTACACAATCTGCCATCACACATAAACGCAAAATATCAAAAATGTCAAAATACATGTATTAAATATCATTTTCATCTGCAATATGCCCCCTTGATCTACAAAGGTAAAACAAATATATGTCAACCGATTATTGGGACATGAAAGATATATGGACGACGTGGGAGAAATCTGAATGAATCACCTGATGACACAGTTGGTGAAATCTCAAACAATATCTAACCCTGAACAGCTTTGTCATCCCTAAGAATCAATCAGTTTCAAATATGATCTCCACTGTCCTATGTAAAGATATGACAATGACCGCTTAGGGTTCATTTGCGGTAAACTGTTATTACCAAAATCGCTAATTTTGTCAGCCAATCAGAGGAAGTCTTGTATCTTAGCATTTGGGAGACTGGGCAGTATGGTTGAAAACAACCAATGCATACTGAACGATTATAACTATCGGATTTCTAAAAGCTATATTTCCATTGGCTAATTCAAAGTTCTCCATGACATGACCCTACGCGATTGCTCTCAAATCTTCATGTACAGCTGGTTTTAATCAGATTGCATTATGAACATGTTCCTGGAATTCAGGAGCAGCTTTAAGGCGTCACTTTTCAAACCCTTCAATGGCATCACGGTTGGGTTTAGACAGTTTAGAGAATTATTATAATTATTAAATTCTCATGTATTTTTATCCAGGTACAATGTTAAATAAATAGCGAGAAAGCTACACGGGTCCTTAGTCACCTACGCGAACATATCACGAAGTATATCCCAAAAGTGGTCAGCACACCCATGAAAATTTACAAGGTTCTGTTCGTCAATAGCGCAAAATATCGTCATTATGTTACAGTTGTCACGGATTACTTCAAGCACATGTACATATCGTTGAGTTTTATAGATATCATTGGTGTTTTAGTGTCGACTTCTTGAAATTATTCTTGGGGCTTTGATTTGATGTTCAAGTATTGTATCGTCGAACATAAGAATAAGTTCACTTACATCCAAATCATCAGTTGTAAGTACTGCATCGATTGCGGAACAAAAATCAACAAAACATGTGTTGTGAACTAGGGTCAATTCAGCCATTGCCCTAACGAGAGTCTTTCTGCATATACACCATTCACAAGACTCCACCTTGCGATTCAGGTCCTTCTCCAGACCAAGCCAAATAAAACCTTTGCCTAGTTAACCAGAGTGTATTCTCCTTGCCCTGATGACCCATATCCTCAGGGCCTGGCTCCGGTATAACTCTGGGATTACAAGCTGTCTGATTGATTGACCATCAAGTGGTTCTGTCAAGAATGCTGTTTTGAACTACAATATGGTTTCTTTCACGGAGAAATTTCTGTACATACAAATTTTCTCTCCAGAGATCCTCCTCCTTGGGCTGAAAGCCCTTAATCTTGAGGTCAATAACTTTTTCTATTACTTCATCGGTCAACTGTTCCCTGTCCCACTTTATGTTGTTACAACGTTCTGATGAGAACACCTCATCGACTGAATGAGGTGACGAAACACTCAATCAAGGGATCAGAGACCATGGCTGCATGGCAAATGGCTTTCATCACGTTGGGGAACATTTGTGGTAAACACAAGAGAGTGTCTGCATCAACGTTATTTTTTCCAACTCTATCTGATGGAGAAATCATAGTTTGCTTGGCTGCATCCAATCTATGCTCCGTAACGACAAGCTCTACCATCAAAAGGACGTATGTCAATGGGTTGTTGTCTGTGACCACCTCGAAGGAGGAACCCATGAGATAGTCATGAAATTTATCCGTCACGACCCATTTTAATGCTAAAAACTCGAGCTTATGGGCTGGATACTGTTCACTGGGTGTCAATCCATGACTCAAGTAAGAAATTACTCTTTGTACACCATCTTGCTCTTGATAGAGGACTGTACCTAAACCAGATATGCTAGCATCAGTATGCGTGATAAATGGTTTAGTATAGTTGGCAAATGCTAAGATTGGGGTAGAGGTGAATTGTCTATAAGGGTTCTGAAGGCGGTTTCTTGGGCAGCACGCCAAGTCCAAGGGTCTACTTGTTTCTTTTTGGACTTATTCTTTCGAGACAACTTAGTCGTACCATGATCCTCTAAGAGAGAGTTTAACGGTTGTGCTATCTACGAAAAGTTCTCGACAAAGCGGTGATAGAAACCTACGAACCTGCAAAACTGATGCAGCTCCTTAATTCTGTCAGACTTTTGTGGAATCTTAATAGCATATGTTTTCTCTGGGTCAGTCTTGATACCCTCCTCTGATATAATGTGACCCAGATAAACAACTTAAGACATCAGCTACTCACATTTAGATGGTTTCAGCTTAAGACATTGCTGGTGTAAGTGTGCAAATATTGCATGTGCTCACTGAACGTCTTTGAGAAAATGAGGATATCATCTATGAAAATGAGGCACTTCTTGAGGTGCATTTCACCCATGCATTTCTCCAGAAGACATTGAAATGTAGGTCCAGCATTGCACAAACCTAAACTCATGCGGTTCGCCTCATAGAAGCCGAGTGAACCTACCCAGAAGGCTGTGTATTGCTTGCGTTCTTTGTCCATCTGGATTTACCACTATCCTGATCTTGAAGAACTTGGCCCCTCGCAATATATTGATGGTATCATCAAACCAAGGATGCATAAAGGCATCCTTCATTTCTTTGCATTGAGGATCCTGTTGTCAATGCTTAAACTCAGGCTGTTATCTCCTTTCCTGACCAACACAACATTAAAGGAGTAAAGACTATCAGATTGCCCAACTGCACTAGTATCTAGCATTTCCTTAATATGCTGGCACACCTCTCATACATCCCCAGGGGTATTATTCTGTATGGTTCTTTGAAGGGTTTATCATCGTTGAGTACTATCTTATGCTTGACGAGGTCATTCTTTCCCAAACATGTGGCCCCTTCAAAAATACACAATCCTATATACCCAATACTTGTCTGAGTCTATCCAGTTGCTCTGGAGCAAGATTCTTCTTGTCGATTTTAACCTTCAGCTCTTCCAGAGTAGAATGTAAACTGTTCTCTTACCTGCTGGGAAAAAAATCAGAAGCAAAATGGTCAACCACTTTGACTTCACTTATGAGACATATATCAGTCTTAGGTCTTTTTGTCACTTATTTGGCAAACATATTGCAAAGTTTGACCTGAACTTTGGAATGTGAACCCTGTTGATTACATCTGATTACTCTTGGACAAGCTGTATAATGTTCAGAGTTTCCTAAGTTCTCTAATCGCATCTGTTATATAATCATCTACATTGCAGACTATGATGTTGATAGTAATTTTTTCATACGGCGCAATGTTGACAGTACGCGCATTGACTGTAAACAACTTACATGCAATGCTATCCAAAGCAATCTTCCATGCATCTGAAAATATATCTGTATGAGTATCATCAAGCATGTAATCCATACACAAATGAGTAACATTTGTTCCTATGACTACAGGACAGGTACCACTAAAATATGGACCCTAAATTCAAAATCACATCAAAATGGAATTCAAATCCTAAGTAAGAGAGAAGAGAACCATCTGCAGTAGTGACTTTGAGACCCAGTGACTCGAGATAGTGAAGCACTGGCTTATGGCTAAGTGACAACTAAAAACTGTTAGACAAGTATTCACCATGGACCCATTATCAATAAGGGTCATGATCAGGACATTATTTAAGTAAACAATACTATTGGTGGAAGAACCAACCAAATGCTGAAATAGCGTTTTCCCGTCTTCAGGATGGTTACCTATCCCTGTATGACCATCTATAGTGGCAGTTACTCCTTTTAAATGGGGCGTTCCTCTACCATAGTCATGCCATCTGATGTTGTTACCTATATTTCCATTTCCCCGATTTCCTTGGTAGTTATACCAGCTACTACTACTGTAATGGCCTGGTTCTAGTTTGTCATTTTGGCCCTGTTTGTAGTTACTCTGCTCTCTGTTAATTACTGTCAGATCTCTGAGGAGCAATGACTGTTCATGCAGCTGTTTAGTAAGCATACTGATTTGAGATCCCAATCTCTCTTCTATTTGTTGCATTCTCGAGTCTCTCTCTCTCTCTCTCTGGTTCGTGACTTTCGTTTGTAGTAATGTATATTTAAGTATTTGTTCAGTTCTGTTTTAGTATTTTTTTTTCATGTTCACTGTCTACAATGGGCTGATGGTATACTTTTTTAGTTGGAATTGGGCCAGTATCATTTGGCAACTTCAGATGCTTGTCAACTATCCTAATCTCTTGCCATAACTCATCATAGTTAGAGATGGTGTCAGACTTATGACGAGTATGGTTCTTCAAGTCACTCTTCAGTGAAAACCAAAACATTTCCAATGTGGCACGCTTCGATCACGGTATGTAGAAGTATTTCCATTCTACAACCGAAGGTAGTCACCGATTCCCCTTCTCTTTGGAAAGAGTTGGAAAATTCTTACATGACCATGCCTTAAGTTGGCAGTATCTAACCACCCCATGAAATTAGATGTAAGCTTTCACATCAAATAAACATATAACACCAAACATAAATATGAACAATATAAAGACTTAGGTTTCATAATAAATGATATTGATGTCATTGGAATGTTCATTACATTAATTCAGAATTATTTTTAGTAACAAACAAGTCATTGAAATTGCTAAAGACAATATGTGAATATAAATTTAAACAATATCAGAGCAGCCCATAACCAGATTTGACCCAGTAATTTCTGTGCCACGTGATGTGCGTGTCAAACCGTGCTAATTGTTGGAATAAAAAAAAAACTTAACAGTACCGATTAGCAAAACTATAGTTAAAATAAAATGACTAATGGTACTAAATAAGCCAAGAAAGGATGAAAAATTTAACTTACAGTATCAAGAATCCTTCCATCCGAAAATATATAACCTTTCATGTCACAGAGAAAACATTATTACGATTTGTCTTAGATACATCACAGTCTCAGCGGTTTCTCATCATTAACTTTTCATAACAAACTGTCAGTATTTCACACCAAAAAACTATACAACTCTCCCTAATACAGGGAATTATTTTTACTATGCAACCTTTAGACAGTCAAATCATGGTTTCAAGCCATATTTCACCTGTAAAACTGCATCATATTTGCAAACATGGCAACATAGATGGTACCGAACGACAATAGAACAGTCCTTCTTGTTTATTCCATTGCATAATACACCAGTCTCCAATCTTAAATATTGCACCTGAAGTCACACAATCAATGTACACAACTAAATTTTAATAGGGACTATTGAATGACAGGGACACATGCAGCTCTGACCTGAATTCACAAAATATAAACCATGGCATCATCAAAACTAACACTTCACTCCGTGATGTTTTCTCCTAGTAATTGGCAAATTATTTCGGTCTGAGGAATATTTCCACATGACTTTCTTCCCATAATCAAACAAGAAGTCACAAAAAATCTAAGTAGTCCTTAAAATGAAGCGCTGTAAACAAATATGCATACTTCAAATTTATTCCAATACTCTTGAATAGATTCACATAGCTGGTAAAGCTGATTATGCTGCATTTAAGATATGATCGAGCACCTGTCACACGATACACAAGCAAATGTGATTTATAATATTCATAATAGCATGTTCTGCAGCATAATTAATATTTTCCAAGGCATATGTCTTTACAGTGATTGTGTCCCAATGTCACTGAATTTCTAATATACACACAGTGTTATCTAATTAGTTGATATTTCCACTCACCATTGTTCGCTTTCCAGTTGCCACTGTTTCATCTCTGCTTCTGCATAGTGTGGTACATGGATATTGAGGTCAACATAAAACTTGCACCTTACATTTTTCAGTATTTAATAGTAATTCAAAATTGCAAATGATGCTTTTGCAAATAAGAAGGCACATTCACTTTAGCATCATATAATTCCATTGAAAAATACATAAACTTTCTTCCAACACTGTGTCAGCCAAAATGAGCTCAAATGACCCATTACACCAACTCAAATACAACCAGACTTAATACATTTGCATCCAATAAGGTCAGATGTCTTGGAGCATTTGCAAATTTCATCAGTAGGTTTTGCTTTATTGCTTTTTAGTAATTGCTTCTGAAAATTGTTTGCAGTGCTTGCGCTGCTTCTGTTCTGCTTCGTTGTATTCTCTTTTAGAGAAATGCTGAAGATTAGTAGTTGTTGATGCCATCGTTACAACTGGTTTTCCCTTCGTGATCTTCATTAGCCAAGCTACTACATTCACTTGCTGTTTCAATGTCATCATTATCATTGTCGTCATCATTGCAGCATTCAAACTTACTCAACTTTAGCGCCTTTTATGATGCATTCAAAAGAAACATGATTTAATCTCTCCTGGAACTTCTTTTCTTTTGCACTCCATTCATCCAGCATACTGCAACTTGAGATCTCCATAAATTCATTCTATGTATGTATGTATGTATGTATGTATGTTTTGTAAAAATATTCATGCTACTGAAAATTATTCTCTGCGACAGAACTGTGTAGCAGTGACTATAGACTTGTTTCTTCATTAGTACAACCTTTTGTGCAGAACAGTTGCAATCAACAATGCAGGCCCAACACAAAACTTTACATAAACACGTTTGGCATAGTAGTATCATGTCAGTTCACATATGAGCCACTTACGGATTATAATTAGTTGGTTGCACCTACACGTGGCTTGTGGCTTTATATCCGTATAAATAAATGTCATGGGGAATGAAGGCCGTGACCTTTACGACATTAATAGTTGTGTGTTTTGTCTTGATTTGCATGTGTGCTGTACTGTATTTTTAACAGTGTGTGTTTGTGTGTCTGTGTGTGTGTTACAAAAGTACATGTTTTCTGTGGTTGCTATTATTGCTAGATGTGTGTTCTACTTCTAGCATTTTGTTGTTGTGGTGGTGGTGGGGGAGTTGTATACCTTTTCGCTAGATGCATGTCCTACTTATACTAGTTCGGAATGGGCATTTGGATTTGTTTTATTTGGCTGGGTAGAGGATAGCAATTCCTTTCCACTATAGTCACACACACTTTCTTGCTCTCATGTTTGCTACTGCATTATCTTTCTTCACTAATATTTCTGCCTTCTCATCATCGTTCTTTGAGGTTTCCTTTGTTTTCTTTCCAGTGTCTTCTTTAATCTCTGCCCTGGTCTTCTGTCTTCTGCCTCTTCCATGCTTACAGCGCTTGATTATCCAATACCCAGCAAACAATTCCATGTTGCAACAACATTGCAGTAAGGTTGTGGTAACGTTGTCATATAACATTGTGGCAATGTGACTTGGTAAACTTGCTGGAACCTTGCAAGATTGTTGTTTTATGTTATAAAATAACTTTCCCAGAACATTCTCAAAATATTCAAAACCTATATGGAAATCTGATGAAAGCTGCTTGTGTTTCTGAAACACATATTCCTCTCTTTTGGCAATAATGTCCAAATCGACAACCGTGCAAAAATGTCAACATTACCATTCATCTAGTTGTGATAGCAGGAATTTCAAGGCTGCCATTGTCAACATATATGTCAGTTCTGCACCATTTTTATTTTCAACAAACCAAATATCACCAGGCATTTGACAATAATAATAATAATAATAATAATA
>QKMX01073063.1:0-12333 GCA_003401595.1 Venustaconcha ellipsiformis | reverse complement strand
ATTTGCCACGGTAATATAGAGCCTGCGATAATATAGCATTGGACTTAGTCATTTTAAAAAGCATTATTAAGTACATTACAGATATAGTTATTGTAAAACATTAAACACATTACATTACAGGTATAGTTATTGTAAATACATTAAACAATTTAGATTACAGATATAGTTATTGTAAATGCATTAAACACATTACATTACAGGTATAGTCATTGTAAAAAGCATTATTAAGAACACTACAGATGTAGTTATTATTGTAAATACATTAAACACATTACATTACAGGAAAACAATTACTAATAATTAAGAGTACAGTAGTAATTAAAAATGTTACTTACAGATTCTAGCTTAGATATTAGTAAAATGAAGAGAGTTATGAGTATGAAAGATGGGACAAGTAAAAAAAAAACGAGCCATGACAAATCACTTTTTAGAAGTAATGTCCTTGATTAGTGCCTAGGAAACAGAATTGTACAGCCCTACTAATATTAAAGACTTGATATAACTTACTGTTATTGCTGTGTGTTGTTATAAAATGTTACACCATAGAGGGGCACATGATATGTATGGTATGGCATTCTGATGCTAATGTAGGTGAGTTTTGTGTAATAAATAAATTGTGTCTGTTGTGTTGTATGATGATAAATTAGTTGTTCACCTACTTTATAACAGGTTGCTATCACATTGGTGAAGATTGTTATTCCACAGCTTTAGCATTGGTTAGGATTGTTACATTACAGGTATAGACCCTTTGTCTGTTTTCTCCACTCTGTAGCATTGTGTGGGATTGTGGTACTCCCTAGCATTGTGTGGGATTGTCATACTCACTCCCTAGCATTGGGTGGGATTGTGATACTCACTCCCTAGCATTGGGTGGGATTGTGATACCCAGTGTCTGTTTATTGTCATTCAATCTGTCTCTCACTCTTTCTCCTAAAGCACTTGAGTGGAAATACACCTAACTTGGTAAGTTAGTTGCTTGGATGGAAATGTTTCAGCAACATGGGTTTGATATGTTTGATGTTTTGAACTCATTTCTCTTGGGTCAATCTGTTTTCACTATAGTTTTTAAATATGCAGTCATGTAAAATAATATTGGTTATGAAGCATGTTCATGGTAGACAGGAATATGTTATTAATATTGCCATAGAAAGCCAACAGTGTAGTTATACCACCACATATTTTTGAAATTTCATTGCAAAGGAGCCTCATTAATCCGGACACCTTCATTCCCAGAGAATATGTTCAGATTAACAAGTTTTGTGGATAATTGAATCATGCTCATTTTTATTTTATGATGTCATCATACCGTAATGCATATACATGTATATGCTAGCTGTAAATGTAGTTTTTTTATGATGTCCACAACTATCAACTTGTCAATGTCTAAGGATAAGTAAGCTTTAATATGCTGGTGTATATCTTGAATGGTAGCTTTTGGGTGATCTTTTTTGTGCTGGCAAATCTTTTTTATGCTGGCCAGTATCTCTACTCATCTATGCTTCCTTGATGGTGTCTCCATAATATATGTACAAAGTACAACAAATACAAACATATCTCACAGTTAAATGTGTTATGGTAAACTAATAAAATGCAGTCATTTTTATAAGTCATATTTTACAGCTGTTATAACTACTAATGAGCTGATAATTGATGTCCCATTTTATTATGTCCACAACTTAAATCAATCAACTGTATTTGTACAGCCATCAGTAAACTGTGATTGTTACATACAACTGGTAAACAACAAGGAGGCTTAATGACACACTCAATTTATTAGCCATATGTTATTTAAAAACACAAACAGTTTGATCCCAGTGTGTTTAATTATTAACACCCGCTTCTGTGACTAGCTAAAACCTTGTTTATACAATCACTGGTTACAATATGGTCACCCTGCTTAGTTTTTCTACACCCATGATCAATGATCAATTGATAGCTTTAACATACCACTAGAATTTGACCAATCAGAGATTGGTACATTGACACACCACTAAATTTGCTTAGGTGAAGCTATTATCTGACTGACTGTATTATCATATATGATTTTTCCAATTTTCTTGTTTTTGGGCAGAATATTTCTGGATTATAGAGACAAGTTTTATGGTAATTTTATACTTTGGTCCCTGATTTTGATTTCACATATTGTGGGTTTCTTGATTAACAGAGCAAATAAATGTTTAGGAATTCCGTTCCCATTGAATTATATCAGGATAGCGAGGTTTCTGGAATAATGTAGTCCAGATTAACAAGGCTCCTCTATATATTGATAAATTTAAATTTGCATTTTGTTTACTTTTTACTGATTATGAAAACAAATATCTACAGTAATGTATGTGAGACTGCAACATTTACACCATCTAAATGACTTACTTTGGTTTATTGCTTGTCAGAGTTGACAAAATCTGTGTGAATAAATATGCATGTTGTACATTTGCATGTCTACACAGGACATTTGATTGCATCATCAAAAATTTCCTTTGTTTATATATATGTAACAGTACTAAATAAAATCTTGACAACACAGAGGATGTCATTACTAAATTGTTGGATATTTTCAACAAAGACATATCATGCAAACTAAATCACAATAAGAGATAAATGACGTACAGCAAATAAGGGTGCCTCAGATGACCGAATGGTCTGAAGTGTTCACCTTTAACAATCACTGTACATGTGGGTTCAAGTCTTGGGATTGGCCAGTGTGTGTATGTGAGAAAATTTGCTAGTAGTTTCCAGTGCGTTGGTGGTTCTTACTCCACCAGTTATAATGGCCAACATGTATAGCCTATCTTACACTGAGAAATGGGACTAGCCCCAAAAGAACAACAATGTACAGCAGGTGAAATAATCACAAGTTGAAAAAGGTATACTACTGCCCATTGTAAATGGCTTGCAAATAAATAGCTGTAAGCCTAACATGCAGTTTGGGTGAGAAAGTGAATTCTGTATCAGTTCAATTAAACAGCATCATTTTGGTTAATTTATACCATATACATGTTTAAAACTTTTGGTAAAAATTGCAGACATAACAGCAGGATGCTGTCAGAAATTGGTAAGAATGCTGAAGCATATAAACATGTGTCAGAATTTTCTATTATTAGTGTTTATTTCATTTGCAGTCAGCAGTGGGTTTTGATTACCAAGGAAAAACAGAGAAACACGCATCACAGAAAGGTATGTGTTAATTGATATGAACAGGCACAAGAGCTTTAATTTATGTGCATAGTGTTTCTTTCTTTATTGGTTATATTTAAGAGTGAGAAAAATAATTTGAATCAATTTGCATAGAAACAGTGCATATATTTGTTATGATTATGGAAAAGGTAAGAATTAACAGACATTAACAATCATGAGTAACCTCAAACACAAAAGAGTAACTCTTTTGTGAAATTATATTCCTGCAAGCATCAGCAGCAAACTTTCCCTCACTTTTCTAGCATGTGTCAGACATGTACGTTTTCTTTGTCAACTTTGTTGTTTTCTTCTAAATTTTCTGTGTGTTTAAACCAGCACAATCAACAGACTAGTTAGATTTTGGAGTAAGACTTGATTTTACATTGTACTCTCCTTTCATATTCAAACTGGTCAACAAGAACATCTTAGATCTCATAACCTTTCAAGATTTGGTCGACTAGGTTTGGAATCTTAGAATGTGTTCATTGGGAATGAGATTTGAATGCAATGGTAAGTTCTATACCTCTTTGGAGTAATCTATCCGCTAGAGAATTCATTTGCTGGCCGAGTTTTGGTCATTATGGCAGCTGATATCTTAGTCGTTGGTCAATTTATTGGGCTCTCATAACAATGATTACATGGTCAAGTGGAGACCAAACCTTAACAGTTGAACCATCTCTCTTAATCAGCAACTATTTGACGTTGCATCATGAAGGCACTTTGAACTTGCACCTGTGATACCTATACAAACACGTCCTTCGACAATCATGATTGCTACAGATGCAAATACAGAGGGCCCAAGGGGAGCAAATCTCCTACCTTTTTAGACTGACATTGCAGTCTTGCCTTCTCAGGATCAATATTTATATGTCCACATCATTCCAAAAGGACACCATTTTTGAAAGCCTGTAATTGGTGGCTGGTGCACGACAATAAAGTTCTCATTCTGCCTGATAACTTCACTGGACCTTTGTATTCTTGTTTGGGATTTTCTAAAAGTGGTGTCCTCAACAACAGTCTGGTTTTCTGTTTGACATATCTTAGGCTGGCTAATGTATTGGCAGAGTCATTTTTCTGCAAGCATGAACTCACACAAATGGAATTGGCCCTTTGTCACAGGAATCTTGGGCCCAACAGCCTGGCTAATTGCTGCTTCCTATACATTGGAATGACCAAACATGTGCACATCTAAATGCTATGGATTCTGAACAGGATACAGGAATCAAAAGTATTTGAGTGTCTATTCATCCTGATTACTCTTCTAAATGAGGAATACAGGACCATCTGGGTTAATCTAGTAAGGCAGTGGAATATATTATGTCAGTGGCTCAGGGTACTTTATTCCAATGGAGACATCCATACCACAATAGCTTTCAAGGTTCTTTGATGAGAAACAGTTAGCACCCATCACAGTTGAACTTATTGTTCCATGATAACTTATACCGTGTGCTATCATAGAAGAGAGGCTATCACATGAATAAATGATCTGTCTGATCTTCTGCTAATTTGGATTTGACCTGGCCAATGACACTAAGCCCATGCCAAGTGGATTTTTCATGTGGATTAACCTGGCTGAGCAGTGGAACTGTTTTTAAGAGCTTAATTAGTTCACCTAGCATACTAGTCCTCCACACTACTTTGGCAGTTTGGAACCCATCTACTTACAGTTCCAACATGATGGATCAATATTCTCATTAATCCCCCACCTGCAATGGGCGTCATTGACTAGCTTTGCTTACAAGACCTGCTTCCTCATTTGCATTAGCTACAGCAGGCAGAATTGGCAAAATATATGCCTTATTAGTGGCCCAAGTTCCATACAGTTCTGACAAGACAGGTCAGTTTGACGGTACCCTCTTTCATTTGCAAAGAACAGGCCTCTGTATGTGGTAATCAGACTATTGTAATGAAATCACTGTCTAGTATGGACACCTCAGTTCAAGACCACCTACAAGATCCAGAATGAGCTTTGAAGTGGTATCTTACAAAGACAGAGCCAATGCATTGAGGGAGATCAGAATGATTTGTACCTCTCAAACAGGAACTGTAAGATGTATYAKTGAGGGAGATCAGAATGATTTGTACCTCTCAAACAGGAACTGTAAGATGTATCAGCACGAACCCTTTCGTCCTGGATTATGTGGGTTATTCAGTCTTCATATTGAGAAATAGCTCATGAGGTTAGAGTAGTTGCCACAAGCATAGCATTTTGACTATAACTATTCTCTAACTAATATTATCAAGGTATAGGATAGAGATTGCGGTCGACATTTTCCATTTTTATCTAAGAGAACTTTCATCAATTTGATCTTGGTTGATTTTAACCTGGGAGAGCTGGATTTATGGGGTAGTACTAGTTCTCCTAAGGAATTATTATTGGGTATGTATTTGCTAAGAAACATCTGTTTATATCCTGCAGAATAAGGATGAATTATGTGCTTAAATCATATCATTGGTTTATTTTGAATTACTTTGATGGTAAAGTACATTTAGTATTAACCTCATATGGAAAAAGTTGTCATTTACAGCAGTTGCCACTGAAACTTTTGGAAACTAAGTTTGCATGCCAAATGATGCCAATTCCAGCATATACCTGTCAGATGTTCTTTTCACTTACCTGTCATGTGAAATTAATGCCTGTTGAAATTCAGCAAAAATTATGTCAGTTATATTTATCTTGATAATGGATAGTATGGTGTGTGATGGGTGGAAATATAGTCTTCGCCATGCTTGTGAGGTCAGTTTGTGGAAGGCACTCTGCAAATTTTATTTTATCCCCTTGGTTTAGATTGTCTTATCCTGTCCATAAACATGGGGTAGATTGTTTTTTTAATCTATATATATGCCCTAATAAGTATAGACATAACATGTCACCTGAACCTCAGTGAATGGCCAGAAAGAAAACACTCCATGAGTGAAGATCTACTTATGATTTTACTATTATTGCTCATCTGGTGTCAACAAATAATATTAATATCCAACCACAAAATAAGGCAAAACTGAGGTTAACTGGGTGAGTGCTATAATTTGCCAGTTAGTCTCAAAATTGTGCCCTGAAAAATACATATAGTTATCAAGTGTTATAGACAAGGGCTTAAGTTCCCATTGTAAAACTGAATCCTATACAACTTTAGTTATTGTGTGTTATTGACTAGCATTCTCCTCAATTTGCTCATTTTTTTCTCAAACTAATAGTAATTTGATTTGTTTATAAATGTTACATTTTATACAAGTTTCTTTGCCAGCTTCAAGGCAGAATCCACAGACAAGGGCAGGACAAGAAATTGGTCGTCAGCAGATATGTTCCTTCTACTGAAATAAATTCTCATTTGAAAATTTTGATTGCCTTTTTGATGTTTTTTTTGGGGGGGTGTCATCACTTGCACCAGCATAGGGTTAAATAGATGAATTTTTTATCTGCATTCACATGTCCTTAGAATTTGTATGCTGTCTGATATTGGGATGGAGTTTAGGTAAGTGGATAGTGTGATGTCAGTGAATATGTTGAGTCAGTGGTTTTTAGTTAAAAATTATGTCTTGGGATCAGGCATTTTATTTAAATTGCCTAAATACCTAATAGTCTTTCATGTGTTGATGTGCCATTAAATGCCAAGCATGAGTCAGTCAGTCATTTGCTGATTGACATGCAAAATTCCATAATCAACTGATTTACATATTTAGCTTGATTGTTTCTGCATTTATAGCATTTGATTGTAATAATTTCTCACAATTTTTATCAGCACAATGGAAACGTTACATTTACACACACTTCATGCAGACTTGATCATCTGATCATGTAATTTTTAAGCCTACTTTTGTTTGTGGTCAAATGGTAAAATTATCTTGAACATTGCACACACTTTCATAAAACTTGGCATTATATGTCAAACATAAGAATAATGAGAGATAGGTATTGTCATCAACACTCCTTGAAAATCAGATATTTTTTACATTAGTTGCTGTTTTCAACTGCAACTTTATAAAGTATATAACAATATGACTGAACA
The DNA here is from genome assembly GCA_003401595.1 of Venustaconcha ellipsiformis. Taxonomy (NCBI): domain Eukaryota; kingdom Metazoa; phylum Mollusca; class Bivalvia; order Unionida; family Unionidae; genus Venustaconcha; species Venustaconcha ellipsiformis. The sequence continues at coordinate 5,152 of QKMX01073063.1, read as the reverse complement.
GTGCTGATGTTAGGAGCTCCACAAATGTGCAAACAATACTGTATAATAGTGCCATTAAAAGGCAGGGGTAAGCATTCAATGGAATACATTTTTTTCCATTTACATTCTCAGTTGATTACAGCCTTTTGGTTTCAGACTATTCCTCTGGCTTTGGAGGCAAGTATGGTGTACAGAAAGACCACATGGATAAGTCAGCTGTAGGATGGGATCATAAAGAAAAACTTGAGCAACATGAATCACAGAAAGGTTGGTAATGGTATCATATAAGTCATCCATTGCAAACTTCGTTCCCCACATTTAGTATTACAATTACTCAGGCAGTATGCTATCACATACAACTTAACCATCTATGCTTAATCTTCATTATTGGTAATATGTTTAATATACCTGGAAGTAAGTACTTATAAGGAAAGAAAAGAAGGAAGGAAGAAAGAGATTAGAAACAGAAGTGTCAGTTGATTCTGGAGAAGACAACCACAGACAAGTCCATATCTTATAACATATTTTTTTTTAATTTTTTTCCAGTATATTTTGACTTCCATATGATTCACTTAAAATAATGTTTGAAATTGGGATATAGGTCTGCTACTTCCCAAATTAAGTCCTACTAAAAGATGAAAATTTGTCTTTCTGTCTATATTAATATAGACAAAGGGCAATAACTCTTGGCCATTATCTTCCCTTGCCACAGCTAGGTGTGGGCCAGTTTTTAAGTTTTACTTCTGTACAACACCTCCTGTCAATACAAGCAAAATATTTGTTAAAATTGAACCATCCACACATGATTTTGGATTTTTTTTAACTTAATATTCATCCCTAAACAAGTAGTAAATAATCTAATTTAGCAGACATTTTGTTAAATTTTTAACTTTCTTGGACTTGGTCAATTTTAGAATCCATGATACAACTTGTTATTGCTGATGCTTGTTATTCATGATTTTCCAGAAATTTTATTTTGCTGACTCAGTTTTAGTGACTTATTAACATGCTGCAACATTTATTGTTTGTTATGTCTTGTCAATTCAATGATACCTGTCAGTAAAGTATAATCAGTGTAGCAAGTTAAAGACAAAGGAAGACACAAAAAAGTCATGCCTTGCTTACACAAAATGTACTTTGTTAGTAGTATGCAAGATGTGCACCGTATGTTCAGAGAATGTATGGACCCTGATTTTGCAAAAGTCAACAAAGGCAAAGAAAGATGATGTAAATTTTAAATTCATATAGCGCATTTTAAATTCATACAGCTCATTATGATACAGTGAGGAAAAATTGCACCCTCATTTTTGGGCAACCCATGTAATGTAAGCCCCCCTTCCCCTCGGCAAGTCTGGAAGATTTGTCCATCTCACCAGGTCTATGATCAAATCTTTCTAAAGTTAACAAAATCTTAATTATAGATCTGTCCATCACCATACTGTGGCAGTATGCAATTACAATTACTGGGATCTTAGTTATGGATCCATCTGTCTCACCAAGTCTACAGATTCCTCTATCTTCAATTACAGAGATTTTGATGATAGATCTGTCCATCCTAACAAGGCTCCATACACTTAACCATATTTGCAGTTTTTAAGGCTATACAAACATGTTATGACAGGGATTTTAGTGATGGATTCACCCATCCAACTATGGCCATGATTTGGTTCTTACCAGCATCAAACAGGCCACCTTTTGCATGGCCAGCAACCATGCCAACCATACTCTGAGCAAACCAGTTATCTATACTGCTACAACACAATTGTCCCATGCAGTAAGGTTGTCCAATATTCATTGCTAAGTCACAGGGTATTGGTCATGAATTATACAGATGATGGTATTGTGCAATTGTTGCCCCAGGGAATGATTTATCCAGAAATGGAAGCAGACCATGAACAGGACCAGACTAACCACAGACTAACAGTCTTGCTCCAATCCGACCATGGAGAGGATGAAGTTTAGTTTTAAGGCTGTCATTGAGGAGATATTCTAGGTGTATTTGGCAGTGAAATGCCCTTTACCCCCCCACCACAATACGTGATTATAGTCCAAGTGTTGACCAACATTGATGATGTAGAAATCTCTATCCTAGCTGCTTCCCAAGTTTAGTAGAAGTCAAGGAGATTAAGAACATGCCATATATTTGATCCTGGTGAATGTTAAGGCTTGCTTCCCCGAGCGCCAAGTACCAGTGACATTTTCACTACAAAGTACACATTGTACAGTTCATCCTCCAACAATCCAGCCATTTTTGTGTTCCTATGGGCCCATATTTATGTGTTTCTCTAATTACCATCAAAGGCTCCATGATATCTGACACGTTCAACCATCTTGGCATGATAAAGATTTATCAGACCTAGTAGCCAATTTTGATTTGAATATACCAAATCTCACACCCTGTTTCCAAAATGGAGTCTCTCTAGGGTCTTAACATGGCTCATTTTAGACCATGCTGTAGCAATTATCCTGTTTCCTGATAGCTTGAACTTTGGCATGCAGGGTGAGTGAATTACAAGACCTTTCAGTCATCTGAAACTATCTTCAGTTCAGATCAGATGGTTCAGTGATCCTCATGACACAAGCAGGCTTTTCCAAGCTCGCTTTTGTAGATAAGTCAAGAGCAGCGGTCTGTACCCTCAAGCACTAATTGAAGCATGTAGAGACAACTTGTAGAAACCCAAGACAACTTTTTCTCCCATAAAGGTGGGGAATCAGGGTATCACCTAGCAAGCGTAATCTTTGTGGCTAAAGTGAGTTATACACATGGTGTATTTTCACATCTCAAAAGATCCAAGTTGCCTTATGAGTATTTCAGCTCATGAAGTTAGAGTGATCTCTGTGAGCTTCATATACTTACACAATGTTTCAAAAGGAGACATCATAAAAGCTGTTAGCTGGCATGCAGAGTCAATCTTCTAAAGTTTTTATCTCAGGAATTTAGCTCCACAGAGACAAAACCTGGATCAGGTGGGTCATATGGCTGTGGTCCAGACAACCACCAGACCCAATTGAACAATTTAATCTCTTAGTTTAGATGGATTTACAAATGAATAGATGGATTCACCAGTGAATAGATGGATTCACCAGTGAATTCTAATGGTATGGAGATTTTAGTCATCATCAGTTATCTTCTTAGCTTGTTAGAGCAGTTATTGTCCACATAACCATAGGCTGTATTGCCTTATGTAGTAGAGCAGGTTTCTTTCTTATACCTGAGGTATAGGAGGATGCTCTACATTCCTTTCTCCTATTATTAATTACCCTAATGTAATATGTTTAGGGAATCTTTTCATTAGGAGAAAGCAAATTTTTATAGTAAATTATATTTATGTGAGAATACATACCAAATCACATTACTTAAAGACTTTCTCATCCACCCCACTATGTGAGCATCTTCATTGATAGTTTGTTTAGCTTAAAAAATGGTGATGCAAAGTGTCGGCGAGAGGTGGTAATATGCAAGAGTTATTGCCCTTGCACTATTTGATATCGATAGACATGGGGAATTTTCCAGTTTTAGTAGGGTTGGATTCATGAGGTAACAGTCTAATATCCCAGTGTTAATGTGGATGGTTAAGTATTCTCAGAGAAACATAATTTACTTGAAAAATTTGATTTCTTTACACTTGCAACAAATACGAAAACCTTACAATATTTCCTGTTAGAAATTGTCATAGAAAGCAGTTTATAAGCAGCATTCTTTTGTCTCAATCATAAGATTATTGCTTTTAACCATGTAAAATGTAAAATGTTTGTTACTGATTGTACTCAGGTAATATGCTCAATTTCCTTTGATATAACATTCCCATTCTTTGGATGTTGTTAACTCAAGTTGATGATAATCAATAAACATACTTTAATATTAAAATCTTTTCTCATATATTGCAACATATATTACTCCAGATTATGCCAAAGGGTTTGGAGGAAAGTATGGGGTACAGACAGATCGGCAGGACAAGTCTGCTGTTGGATGGGACCACAAGGAAAAAGTGGAGAAGCACGAATCACAGAAAGGTAAGAGAAGTAATTCCACCTGACAGGCAGGTATTTTCAAAAATAAGTTCTCTTTGAGTTTATTATCACCTACCATTGCAGCAATTTGTCGTACTTTGCCTGCCTAATCTCCATTGTGCCACATTAAAGTAGTGCAGTGAATCTTGTATGGTACAGGGTACCATGATTGAATAGTGGTGTTAATCCTTTTTGTTCCATTAATCTTGATCCAGCACAAGTAAAGTTAGACCATAACTTTTTCCCTACCATTTCCTAATTATGCATTTATTTCAAATTAAATGTTTTACTAGCACATAGTGAAGAATGGTAATTTAAAAAGTGAAACAATGAAAAACATGCAGAGCAGATATTACCTGACTTCATTCAGATGGAGAATTTTTGGAATTGACAATAACCTTGAAATACCCAATAAAGAAGAAAGCAGAAGTGACAAGAATGAGGGTGTAAAAGATAAAAAAACAAAGAGAGGATTGATTGATCATTAATGAGAGAAGCCATGTCCACAAGAGACTGTTCATATGACCAGCACCAGAACAAACTGAATGCACATGAATTTTAATATTTTCAAGCATTATTTGTTTCACTGTGTTGAAGATTGGGTTGTTTATGCTGTGGAAATTTGCAGTAAATTTTATTGAATTGTATATGGATGATTTATTTCAAGATGACCAACATTGCAAAGTAAAATCACACTTTTGCCATTCTGCATGAACATTTTATTTCTGCATGTTGCATGAAATTTATATCATTATCTTCATAATTATATCAAGAACTACTTTGCCAATTTTCAGTTTAACAGAATACAAAGCAAACAATAATCACATTCATTCAATTAACCCCCTCTTAAATGAGTCAGTGAAAAATGTTCAGTGCATCTCAGGGATACATGCACTGTTAAAGCTCTCACTGCCATAGGTGATCCCTCTACCTGTATGTTGTACGGGGATTCTTAGAGGATGGCGAAATGTGTACATTCCAGTTAAACATAAATTTGTTAGGAAATCTCAGTTGCAGACTGTTAGACATTCCTGAGCTGGTGGTGTTTTTTTTCTTCAGGGTGGTCTGTTGAGTGTATGGGAGACAAAACAACTCAAATAATGAACATGTTTATTTGTTAAGAGTGATCATCTCTCTCTCTCTCTCTCTCTCTCTCTCTCTC
>QKMX01072967.1:0-10606 GCA_003401595.1 Venustaconcha ellipsiformis | reverse complement strand
GTCCAATAGTCAAACAGTGCAAGACATCAACACTGACAGTTATGATCGGGGGTGTAGTGGATCTGCCACACACCACACACCATAAGCATCTTACACTGTAGGACTGTGAATACAACTGTTGTTATGTTAGTCTTTGATCCCCTTCCCTTCTCCCAATCCCTATATCCATTTACCTGTAGTTTCAAATTATTTTGTAATGAGTTGAAGTGAAAGTGCTGAAGCCCCAATGTTGTTAGCAAATTTTAAGTTCCCAGCAAATCAAGTAAAAAAAAAAGAATTATTTACATTCAGAAAAACAGCAAAGATGTGTTATTTGATTCTGTCGAATCAGCTTATTCAGTCTGCTAAATAAAATATAAACCCACTGTTCTTATTTCTTTTAAAGGCATGTAGTGTGTATGCCTTCCTGTTCAGTGCTTACATCAGTTACTTTGCACGTGACTCTACTTACAGAAGTTACTATAAAGTAGTTCTCTGTACAGTTTAAATGCAAATGGATCTGATCACATGATTATGTTCTGACCAATGGAAATGTCCCCTTCATTTATCAACTGATAAAACTGCAATTATTAATATATTGCAAGTGTTGTTTTAGTGAAAGCCCTATATTAATACCACTAGCAGTCGGATCAGTGCTATTCATTCAGGACCAATAATATATTGCGAGAATTGTTTCAGTGAAACATCTGCATGAACAACATTGTAAGTCAGATCACCAATTTCATTTAGGACCTCCAACATAGTCTAATGTTGCAGCATCAAACCAATGTTGATAAAACAACCCATTTAGAAGAAGCAGCCAGATAAAGATTTTTAGGATAGCCACCAAGGCAGCCATTTTGGAGGTTTGATCATTTTAACATACAACCAAGTGCATGCTGTAAGAAGTGTTTAAAAATAAAAAGCAGTTTGGAGGTGTGGTCATAACAAGATTTTCTTCATGTGACTGCCATATTGTGTGGTAATATCTGAACCATTTTCATTCAGGATCAACTATCCTAAGTTCTGCTTTTAGTGAAACCACATGTAGATATAAACATTCATTCTAGCAGAGCAGCACTAACAAGATTTTCAATATGGCTGCCAGGGTTGGTGCAGTTTTCATTTCAGACCATTAGACTTTTAGTTAAAAGAAAGTTATTCTGTGAAATCTTTATGTTAATATGACAAGCCATTCAGAAGAAGTATCAATAAAAGATTTTCAAGATGGCCACCATGTCAGCTATGTTGCATGTCATATCAACATCGTTTCTATTTAGAACCATCTACACACTGTAAGAAGTCTTTCAGTGAAAAGCCAATATGAGCATCCATTCAGGAGTAGTGATTTGCAAAGTCACTGCTACCAGAGCCACACTGGGTGCCTGTGAAGCACCATTTCATTTCAGGTCAACCAGACCTCAGGATGAAACCAAATGATAAGTTGTATGGCTTCCTTCACATAGACGGAGTTGCGATGACTAACATTTACTAACAGACGATGGATGCAGCCCATCACATTAGCTCTTCTGTTTTTCAACCAGCAGAACTACTAAACAGCACCACTGTAACAGTAAAATCTGTCCATATTAATGGGATCTATGACCATATCTGAGCCTTAAGAGGGGCAGTAGTGTATAGAGGGGACCATTTCATATTGGCCTATCAAAGTAATTAATATACAATGGTCCGTTTGCACAGCAAAGATTTAAATGATTACTCACCTGTGTATTGCTATGATCCAGGGAGAAAAGGTTGGGTTTTGAGGCAAGGACAGCATGTGTCCAGTGAGGGTCACGTTCCAGTCCAATGTACCAGTCTTGGTCATAACCCTCCAGGTATTCCTTTAACTCTGCTGGACTTGTAACCTCTCCCAGCAGGGTCTGGTCTAGCATCAACTTAAAACCATATCTATACAGATATAAAATAGTAAACTTCAAATAATGACTACAGAGAGATAAAAAACATAATGTATATAAGAAAATTTTCACTAGCCTAAAATTTGCTCAAAGACAAAGTATGTGAAATCTGTAATCACATTAATAGCAAGAAAATTATATGATACAAATAATCCATACGAGTAAATTAAAATGAATTATTCTTTATGAATATGGTACAGAACACCTCACATGAATTTTTGATTCCTCATGGTTCATGGTGGGGGCTGGAAAGAGAGATAGAGTGAGGAGAGAATTAAGAAAAACCTCCACCATTTCTGCACATGTCCTGATTCAGCTGCTGCAGCATCTCATGGATGCAAAAAAGTCACTATGGATACATAAAGGTTCAAGCATTCACTTTCTGAAGAGAGATGCTCATGTACAAACAAATAAGCTAGCACAAAAGAAGGCATTGGTAGTGTTTGTTTTTGATGCCATTGACTTGCAAATTTCTTAAGCAAACTGATAACCTAGAAGCATAACAGCAGTTTTTCTCCAGGTTTATTTTCTTTGCTTTTATGTTAACCATACATCCAGGTTTAAGTGAACAGTGTTTATTTCACTGAATGAGAATTTTGTTGAATCATAATGTACAACCTTCAGGATATTCAACTGGTTCATTCTCATTTTAAGAGAAACAGCAATAGCTAGCAATGTGCAAAAGCACAGTTTCTCAGTAATCTAGCCTGAAATGGGGCAATAACTTTGTAAAATATTGTTATATGTGTGATTTTCTCACAATGATCCAGATGACTGATCTTATAGTTTATACCAGGGGTCTCAAACCACCTCAAGGGCAGCATAAAGACATTTTTGATTGCCCAAGGCTGCACCACCACTGTTATTTCTCATGTCACCTTGTGACACAAATCATTTTGCATGCCACAGGATACAGCTTGGCAGGCCACATGCGTTCTGAAGGAAATGTGTTTGAGACCCCTAGTTTACACAATGCCTTCAAAACTCATTTTATCTAAAGTTGATTTATGATGAAATGAACAAAAACTACCATATATGATTGCTTATAAGTCCAACTGCAAAGTGCAATGACCCAGATCTGCCATATCATACTCTGCAGTTTGATAGTAGTAATCAGTATAACAAAAATATAGACCTGATCTGTTGTTGCATAATGCGATGACAGATCAGTGTCTATCATGTTTGCTGAGGACTTGACATATGAGTACATATGGTATGTACAATAAACTCCCAATGTATGCATATTTAACTTACCCAATCTAGCGTTTAGATGAATTAATACTAACACAAAAGCGGAAAAATACATCCAGAGACTTGCAACATTTGTATATACATGTAATGCACAGCAGGATTCTGGAAGCTTTGCTCAGTCTTAGTGCTGCCATTGTGGTAACAGCATCTCTACTTAACGCTCTCAGTAGTGAGCACTCTTAATCCCTTATGCAACATTAAGTGTTTATAAAATTCACCTCAAGTGTTTAAAGGGTGACATACACAAGGTTTTCAGGAATGGGATGTACACATATGAGTTTACTGCATACCAACCAATCTTACCTGAATGCCTTAGCTACCAGCCCCTGAAGCTCTTTGTTCTCAGACAACCAGTCCAACATAGCATTCCATGGCATATCTCCTATATAACACTTGTACAGGAAATGGGCACCTCCAAATCCTCCTTTAAAAAATTACTAGAATATTGGTTTTCTAGAATGCTAGGAAAATCCTGGTGGTAAAATCATATCTCAATACAACACTTGCTGTGTTCATATTTTATGACCTAAGAAATTTTCTCATCTAACAAGAGCAAAAGCTAGATGGTTTTGAAATACTTATCAAAGCAACTCCATAAAACTAGATCTGTCAGTAAGCTTATGGATTACATCTCCTTCTAAAAGTAAAAATTAATGATCTAACCTTATTCTTATATGTTACATAAACTTTGGTCATAATACAAATGCAACAGTTAAGAAGATATGAACTGTCAAGAGTTGATAAATAGATATGCTAATACAATTTTTTTAGAACATGGGAATGGCTCTTACAACAGTGACAGGACTAAGGCCATTATTTTTACAACAGACAAGACTAATTCCCAATACAAGAAAATACCAAGTTTCATAGAGACACCTTAAATGATTAATGGGATACAAACAATAAATACAATTTTTACAAATGGGGAGACAACTATAAAAAAAAAACTGATGTTACAAAGCTAAATCTTCATGTCATGAAAACTTGTCAAGATACATAAGCATACCAAGTTTCATGAATGTATCTTAATTGGGCCCAAGCTGACCTCATATTACTTATGTGGCTTACATAATAGTTGACCATTCTAATAAACATGTTTATGTAGTTGTGTAGAAAACATCCTATGTGCCTGTTAACTAATTTAAAACTTTACATCTTTTCAATTTTACCTATTTTACCAAACACTTTACAAAAAAAATAGGCAAAATTATATTTTATAATCATTTAAGATCTTTAAAAGTTACCCTTACAGACAAAGTTTAAATTTTCTGGGTCTACAGTTTTACATGTGTTTCACATGAATTTAAATTGTAGTTGTTATTTTTTAAAGAAAAATGCTTCTTTTGTACTGGTAATTAAATTTGGAAATGTTTCAGGAAAAGGTATATTGGCATCTATTTAAATTAAAAATTAAAGACATGAAATACAAATTTCAAATAATTTGTGGGTTATGGCAGTCTTATATGAAATCCATAAAAGGATTATAATGCCTGTTATAATGACAAAAAAGTTTTCAGGCAATATATGGTAATACTACCAATTGTTAAACTTTATTTTACCACACATACTAAAACAGGCTTTTAAAAATATTAAAAAATTTCCAAAAAGTGAAAATTTGTAGAAAAATATGGGGATTTATTTGAGCAAAATCAATATAAGCCCTTTCACATTTACTTGTAGAGAAAGATCAATAACTGTGTAAAGAAAGTCTGATCCTTACTTACACCATGCACACAATTACACTAACCTGTACAGATACAGTATAAATTCATCTTTTATATGAACTGATCGTAAATGCAATTGAGTTCATTTACTTAGTGTTACTCATATTTTTGTATTATATTTTTTCTTCAGTTATAAATTATGAATAATTCATTTTAATTCTATGGTATCTAAATTTTGCCATTTTAAAAAAAAAAATATTTCCATTTAAATGTATGCAGCTTGTATTCAAAAATTAATTTTCTTTCATCTGGTTTGCATTTTTGAGCAAAATACTGATGTAAAAAAACAATGTTCAGGCATTTTATTTTGGCAAGGCTAGCAAATGCCAAGACTTATTTTAACAAAGATATCAAATTTGCTTCCAAATATTTTAGAATTTACTAAGTGGCAAAAATGTTATAATTCTCTGCAAATATATGTATTAGCTAAGGCATGGGTTTTTTATATACACGCTGAATTAGACCCAAATCATAATTATTTGTAAACAAATATTTATAATTCCATAAAGATAGTCTTATCCTATTGTAATTACAACATCGCATATAGTTTATGCCAGCCTACAACTTTTTCCAGTTAGAAATAAAATATTATTCATTTTAATCCCTAAAGTTAATGGTTTTTCCACATCTGCATAAATTGCTCTCTTGAAATCTATGCATCTTGTAGTCCAGACATTTTGTTTGGATTGTCTGGAATGCATAAAATCTAGCAAAGACTTGGACCCTGAGTAACCCCAACCAGTGATTCTAAATAGTTAATATCATTATTTATTTCCCTTGCTTTCCTATAGAAAGTATGTAAAGTGTAGACAGGTATTTTCATGGGACAGAAACATAAAATTTGGGAACTATTACTAACAGTGCTGAAATTCAATAATATGCACAAATCTTGCACATAAGAAAAGCACAATGTACATCTTGATAATTTATGTCTACTGACCAAGTCTACTAAAAAAATAGATCAAAGATACAGTTTTTTGAGTGGTACAAGTTTAGCCAATCAAAGGAAAGATCAAGTCATTAATATGCATGACTGAAAATATGCAAGACCATAATCTTGTAGGCCTATATATTCCAAGTTTAATCAAAATTAGATTAGAAATTTAGTCCCCAGAATAGCAACAAGCACATCCAATCAGATGTGCGTACACCTCATTAGAAAGCGTGATTTTGCTCATATTAAACTTATCCATGAGTTTGTGGCCTTCAGAATGGGAAAAAGCAAATATTGAAAGATAGATGGACACCAGGCACTAGACACAGTGACATATCATAAATTCACTTAGCCTTTAACTAGGTGAGATAATACAAATGGGTCTTGTACTTAATATGATGACAATGGAAGAATTAATTTTCTACAGGACAAAGTGTCTTATCATAATGGAAATGCATATCAAGCAGACATCTCTAGGAGATATTAACTAAGGGTCTAGAATGTAGAACTTGACTGCATTAAAAGTCCAAGTCCAAAGAGTTGAGAAAATATGTTAAGAAATGGAGCATTGCTATAGCAGTAGGAAAATCTAATCATGTCATCTACATATGCATATAAACCTGCCTTCATTTGTCAGTTCTGAGTAGTGTTGCTGCAATTATGCTAACGAGTTTTATCAAAAGAAATGTAAGTTTTAAAAAAAGGTTAAAATGTTTATTAAAACAAGAGGTCAAAGTGAGTTTGAATGTGTTTACTTTGCTTACATTGCTTTACAGTTGACTATTTAGCTAAGCAGGATCATGTAGCAGCTGAAGAACATGTACTATTGAAACTATCTCCCAAACTTTATGACATCTTCATTTTACCTAGTTTACTGTATTCTGATACAAATTACATGTATTTCTAAAGCTTAAGTCAAAACTAATATGCACAGTTTCTTGCTCATAACTAAGTCATCCCAAAAGTTGATGACAATAAACCCAACATATAAAAAATATGGCTACAATAGTGGTAAGAAGCCCAGTCAATCAGATGTAAGATATAAACCCACATTCCGAGTTTGATAAAAATTCAATCTGAAATACAGCCTCCAGAGGGGTTACAGGTTCAACCAAGCAGATTCAAGATCACCTCATTAGTAAATATGGAACTGACTTGTTCTGAATTCATCTAAAATCTCAATGATATAAGCATATATTCCAAGCTGTTAAAAACTATCAGAAATATGACCTCCAGAGTGGTAACAAGCTCAGCCAATCAGATGTATGCTCACCTAAATAATATGAAAAGATTTTGCACATTATTTCATTTACCCAAGATCTTAAAAATATCAGAAATATATTCCAAGTTTTATCAAATCAGATCAGAAATGTGGCCTCCAGAGTGGCAACAGGTTTAGCCAGTCTGGTTCAATATTACCTCATTAATATCCACTGATCTTTTTTATTATCAAATTAGTCCAAGATTTTGCTGATACATTGCAAGTCTGACTGAAGTCAGATCAAAAATACGGATTCCAGAATGATAACAAACAATTATTCACAAACAGATGCATGACACATAATGGATACAGAGTCATATGATAAGCTACCTTCGCATCATCATCAGGTGAGGTAAATATGGTATCTAACTCTATATGGTTCATCTACTCATACCTTACAATATACGTATCAAAGTTCACTTGTCAATGTAAAGATGTCTTCACCGAAAATGTCCATAAAGTTCATAAGATTATAGAAAATGGAAAATTTGCATTAGTGGCAAGAAAATCCAATCAAGGTCATCAGTTACACACAAAAAGACATACATGTACTATAAACACGCACTTGTAAGGACAAACAAAGCCAAGTCAAGATGCACATAATGAAAGCATTGGGGACACACAGATCATGATATAATTCTGTTGGTTCATACTATTTTTCCAAAAAATGACAAACCATAAAGCTGCATTCAATAAAACAACCTGTAATATTAACAATCATGACAAAAAAGAAAGAAATGAAGTTTCTTCTAGTAAAAGATATTTTTCAGAAACAATCGTAAAATCACATAAACCATCTGATATATCAGCCATACCTTGAGCATCATATATGGAGTAACAAGCCATGATGAGCTGTGCATAACATTTGAGCAAAATTTCATCCTGAGTCACCTGACTGACCACATCATGGCTAGGATTACCAAATGCTGACCAGTCCAAAGTGGATAAAACATACTTGAACCAGTCCTGTGGAAACTTTCCCAGCTGTCTTGATACTTGGCCTTGGTCCAGAGGAATTTCCCGCCAGGATTTTGGAAGACTCATATGCACTGAGAAGGGACATTTGAAATCTGGTGACCCTGCTAAATTAGTCTGAGGTTTATATATAGCACTGCCATAAGACTGTTTATATCCATGGCTTGGTTGGATCCCTGCATTAGCTTCAAATATCTCTTTGGATTTAGTAACATTCACAGCAGGAAGTCCAAGATCTAATTCCTGAAATAAATCATCTATGTCTTTGCTTTTTTTCAGATGGGAATTTCCTTTACTCACAACAAGAGGTCCATAATAAGAATCACCAGAGTCAGCTACTTTTGGTTTGCCTTTCTTTTTGGAATGCTCATCTCCACTGTCAGAGAAAATACTCTCTGTGAAGCTATCCAATGAGCCCCAGGATGACTTTCTCTTCAAGTTTGCATTACCTATGGGAGGTAGTGGTGAAAATGTCCTGTCGGTACTGTCTAAAATTTCGACTATAGGAACAAGAGGCTGTACTGGCTCCAATTTAGGTTTCACTTTCTCAACCAATGCCTGTGAAGTTTTATTAAAATTAACTTCATTCAGCTCATGTTTTTCTGCTTTGGAAGAAATTAATAAATCTGTGCTAACTTTACTTTTCTCCTTGTTTATTTTGGCCTCCTTTCTCTTCATTTCATTTACATGATGTAGCAGAACCCATACAAGACTCTTTAGAAAAGCATCCATGGTCACAGGTACACTATTTGGGTTATCGATGATACCAGTGAGGACATTTTTAGCATCAGAGTAAGTCTTCAAATACGCAGCATCCACTGATGTGAGGGTGTGAAGGGGATAAGGACTGAGGCTTCCAAGGGGAGATCCTCCATCCTTCTCAAATGCTGCCTCAAAAATCTCATCAATTCTAGCAGCCTCAGCTGTGTGGCAAGATGTTTCTTGAAGCTCCAGACCCTACAAAATGAATATAAAACCTGTACTGATCAAACAGTCTGAAGAAAAATGATAAATTTATTATCAAACAAGCTATGTTGTGAACCTAAAACTGGACCCTTCAAGGAGTCATCTTTTGCACATTTACTGCATGATCTGTTGTTTATATGACAGTCAAACCTTAATCTGTATATCTGAAACATTGTTCTAATTACCAATTTCAACTAAAACTCAAGACAATTCTGATATATTTTTCTAAGCTATTTCCTCTCTATGTGGTAACTTGAAAATTCCACATCCATTTTACATGCAGACAACATAAAAAATTTCAAATAAAATCCCAGGTATCAATTTTCTACCTTGAAGGATGTGGAATTGGTTGGTCTGAAGAGATTATAAATATCTGAACTTGAGATTTTGTGTCAACCAATCACAGTGGTTTTGCTTCCAAAATCTCACATTTTACATGCTGGGAGTAGAGGCTCCATCTCAAACTCAGAACAGTATCAACACCAGACCTACTTTCCAAGTTTTCTTCTGATAAAAAACATCATCTAAATGTTAATTATAACAATGTATGCATGAAAATTCAAACTGTAATACAGCTAAAAAGGAACTAAAGATGTGACTATCTAAAATGCATCCAGACAGAAGAATTCACTGAAAAATGAACAAGAAAACTGTCAATGAAATATGGCCACATTGTAAAATCTTGTCTTGTTATGACACGAAGTGTTGTCCCTTAAGAAGGCACTTTAAGCAGGATAATTCCTCTTTCCATGGTAAAAACTGCTCAAAAGTTAAATAATAATTACAAAATACAGTGTATCCCGCTATAGCATGCTTTGTTATAACACAAATTAGGATATAATATGAGTGTGGTGTAAATCCTGAAATTTCATATGCATCATGCCAATATCGTGAGGGTTGGCAGCTATGATATCCTCATTCACAGGTAACCTCATCAAGATGATAACTGTCTCCAGGTGATCAAAATCTTGGCCAATATAAGTACATGTACATGAAGCATGTAAAGAACTAGCCACTTGCTACTTGCGACAACTGTAGTGAATTGCTAGTGACAATCAGATATTTATCAAAGGAGGACTACCACATTTTTTATACATGTGTTATTTGTTTTCTGATGAGATGCGAGTCATACATGAAGTTTATAAAATGTAATCTACACTCAAAATGATGGATTTATTTTATACATATATAGAACTTAAAGGATTATGGATTATTCTAAACAAATAGTTGTAAATATACATGTGTTTCTCAGGCAAGTTTGTCTTCATTTAATCAAAAGCACATATTATTGCACCTGCTTTTAATACAACCCCCCCACCACCACGGGTCAAATTTTAGGTAAATGCATCATTTTCTTCAGCTACCTGACTTGGTTGATTATAACATGGTGTTCGGTCTTTAAAAAACAGTCGGGTTTTATGGCCACCAACCAGTTTTATAACAGGGTCACAGTGTACTGTGTTTGTATTTCTTACTATTTTGCCATATAACAATTACAAATGCATAAATATCTAGTTTTGTAAAAGTAGAAATACATGAAATGGTGGTGTCATTATCTGGGTACCAGGGCAACAGATACAGTTCCTTGCATAAAACT
>QKMX01072938.1:0-16849 GCA_003401595.1 Venustaconcha ellipsiformis | reverse complement strand
TCCCTCCCTCCAACCCAAATCACGTTCTAACACTTAACATGTGGAACACCACAACGGAAACAAAATACATAAATAATAAATATCACCCACCCCCACAACACTCACAACAACATTACCACACACCACACAAGAAAAATCACACACCACCAAATACGCTTACACCAAACACCAAAACATACACACCACAAACTCCTCACGACGACACAACCATTACTTCTCTCCTATACAACTCACCCAACTAACCACACCTCGATAAATAACAACACATAGCCATCCACTCATAACCTAAAACACCGTAAACCACTCACCGAAACCCGCGCCCACCATTCATAACATTATTTACATATAAGTGACGCAACTGTCAATCAAACCCAATCGAACTCACTACAATAAACTTCCCTCATTCTAAACAATACACAATTCCCTAATATAACCCACATACAACAAACGATCACTGACATTCACCAACTACGCAACTATCCTTCCAAAATGCAATTCTCTCTATACATAAACAGAGGGCTCCCAACATAACCCAGCGTATAGATATTTAACGATAAATACCAATAGTACAACATCCACAAGCCCATCACACTACAAAACAGTCCCTCCACTAATAACGCTAATTAGCTACACGCGCCGTAACTGCCAATCTAACCCACAAACTGCATCCCCCTAAACCTAATACTATTATATACATAGACTACTAACATAGCCCCCTAATGAGCAGATAAACGGCCATACCGGTTCAACCACACCAGCATAGAATCAGTTGTAACAGACCCCATATCATATTGCCGCTCCCACTGCAAACAGCACATCACCATAGCGACCATCAAAAACCTAAATCCATTACCATAAACCCCAAAACAAGGAAGCCTAAGAATCAGAAATGAAACAAAACAAACAAAATAACATAACAAAAATAACTCAACACAATAATTACAAAACGCAAACCTTACACCTAATTACGAATCAATGCAGACCACACTATTATTAACTTAACCACTAACGATAACACAACGAAAGCACACCAAATCACATTACACCAAGTAACCATAACCACCACCTCTACAACTTACTCAACACAAAATACCTCCTTCCCGAACAAATTGGGACATACCACCCACAACCCCCAATCAACGAAACTAAGCCCAATAATATGACCACATATGCAACAGTTACAACCCACTCGCAATATGGAACGAAAACAAAGAAAATCGCTTACAACGACAGAGTGAGGAAAAGCAAACACGACCACAGTGGCTCTCCCTAAACAGAAGGGCAACCGCAATACTCCGAAAACAAATATTCTGGAATCTCTACCAAAACCTACCACAATAAAGGAACTTCCACTCGCCCAAACACCAAGAGCAAACCCGAAAACAATTCAAAACCAACAAAGTAAACCCACCGGAAACATGTCCATAGCGACCTCCACAACGAACACATTAGACATACAATCCGCTACTACCACAAGCATAATGGGACATCAAACCCTAAAGAGGTCCAAACCGCCAACACCAACAACAACATCAAAAAAGCAAAAATAAACAGACCAACTGACAACTCCATTTCTAAACCCACCAGCGGAACCAACAAATTACAACAGTAGAAGAAGCACTGACCGCCTTTCACTACACAGACCATCCTACCTAGCCACCACCAACCTCACCCGAAACCGCACGCGCACAATACAAGATCGAACAGAAAACACGATCAACCAGTCGATCATCCATGAAACACATTCAGACTACAAACTCACATCGGAGAATAGCGCCACAACAAAAGAGACACAGCGCGTCTACAATAGTTCCCACCCATTGACAACAGTAATAAAGAAACCACCCAGTACTCATGAAAATCCGACCAAAGGAGTCACAACCGAACAACCTCCTATCCAACCATAACAACAGAAAACACACCCATACCATGATAGCCAAGAGGATCGGCCATCAACACCCATCCTACCTACTGACCTCTAAGAAATTATCACAGCACTAGAGGAGGAAATTTACACCAGCTACCCCATAACCACTCTGACGCTAACTCCAATACAGGCACCACCTGCCACCTATATGGAATAAGAAGAATATCAAGAAATAGCAATCAATCCAAAAGGAAAACAACCACTCAAAGGACCAGCAAAAGCCAAGCACAGATAAACAGACACAACAACCACCAAAAACACCAAATACACCGCACAACTCACCAACAACGGAATCGAACCAGTAACTACCAAGGAGCAAACCCAACAAACAGAACCCAACAAGGAAAGAAAACTTAATACAGATAGCACAACACCACAACTGAAACAGTTGACTCCTGCGCACCAACGGGACCAGACACACCAACACCCACCGCGACTCCCCCTGTTGCTCAATAGCGACCATACTGAACTAACACCAAAATCCAACCAAATCACAAAGACGAAATGGTTATCTGGCAATGGAACTTCAGAGGGCTATACGCAAACCACCCAGAGCTAGCCGCCACATTACAAAACACAATACGTAAACCAGACATAATCTGCCTACTAGAAAAGAAACTACCAACGACATCCAACCCTCTACCAAAGCTTAGGGATTATGACACCATCTACAACAAACACAGACCTACAGACCAAAAAGCAGAGTGATTAGCAATCTACGTACACAACTCCATCCCTGACACCGCAGAAGTAACTATCCAAAACATAAAAACAAAAACCAACTAGAATACCATGGAATCAAAATTCAAATAGACACAACGCAAATATTACTGTATATCTACGACCCATCGACCCATACAATGGACCC
This sequence comes from Venustaconcha ellipsiformis, assembly GCA_003401595.1. Taxonomy (NCBI): domain Eukaryota; kingdom Metazoa; phylum Mollusca; class Bivalvia; order Unionida; family Unionidae; genus Venustaconcha; species Venustaconcha ellipsiformis. The sequence continues at coordinate 14,054 of QKMX01072938.1, read as the reverse complement.
TACTCAAATCCTGAAGCTACTACTGCCACAAGACTAGACACCCACCATCATCTGTAGAGATTTGAACGCCAACAACTACGAATGGGGAAGCCAACGCACTGACCTAAGAGGAAAACAATTACTTCAATTTACACAAGAGAATCAGTTCTACATAATAAATACCGGATCACCCAACAGACTCAACGTAAACACCGGAAACATGACCCCCTGGACCTCACCATAACAACCGGGGGACATAGTATAGGACCAAAAATGGATTTTGGACAAAGTAGATTGGGAACATTTCCAAACCATCCTCAGTGGAACCCATCAATCTGACATAGCAGACAACGATGTAAACATCTACTACGTAAACCTAATAGATGTATTAACCAACTCAGCACCAAAATACGTGCTACCATGGTGGAATAAAGACTGTCAAAAAGTATTAAAAGAGAAAACATGAGCATTAAACAAATTAAAACGCACAAGACACTCCGACGACTACAGCACCTACCGACAACTTGACAATCAGGCAAAGACCACCCTCAATAAAAGCCAAGGAAGAGTCATGGAGAACCTACTGCTCATCACTCACCAGTAAAACATCCAACAAAGAAATGAAGAAAAATAACATCCTTCCAAGGCAAATGCACCAAAAGAAATCCACACATTCCAGGAATGTCCAGTGACACAAACACACATCAAACAAACTAGCCATCCACTTCGCCCAAGCAAGCAGCAACCTGAACCACAACCAAAATTTCCTCAAACGACGTACACAACTGGAAAGTGCATTCCCCCTCATCCTTACAGACCAATCAGCACAGGATCCAAAAGACAATCACCCAATGAACGACACATTCTCCCTCTACGAATGGAACAAGGCAATACGACACAAAAAGCAAACTACACCAGGAGAGGATAACAAAGGATACACAATATACAAAAACTACCACTCAACATATAAAACATCACACTGGACCTCATCAGCAAGATCTGGATCACAAAACAAATCCCCATCATCTGGAAACAAGTGATCATCATACCAATACACAAACCAGGAAAGGATCCCAAAATAATCTCATCTTACAGACCCATCTCCTTAACAATCACCCGTTTCAAACTGATGTAGACAATGATAAACAACAGGCTTAAGCACAACCTCTAAGCTAACCGACTCCTAACAGAAGATCAAAGCGGCTTCAGAAACAGAAGAACAGCCCTGGACTAACTTATCCGCCTTGAAGCTGATATAAAACTCGCCTTAACAAACCCCTTCAAAACCAAAAGACACCTTATAGCTATCTTCATAGATTTGCAAAAGGCCTTTGACCTTATATGGACCAATGGATTGAGGAGCAACTACTGAGGTACATAATACTCAAGCCAACCCTCCAGGACACCAAACCTACCAGGATATTCTACGACAAATTAAGCATCAGCTTCAACCCTAAAAGAGCACATAAACCACCAGCATGCAGCAGAGCACAAACCATACAAGCAGACAACCTACACCTTATACTCCAGGCAGAACAATACGAACCTACGGTCCTAATACCCTGGAGGAACCAGGAAGTCACAATCAACCTCACGATTCAGAACATGGGAAAAAAAACCCAACAAAACCCATGGAAACTGCTAGCCGCTATCAGTTGGTTACTGGACAATGAATATCACCACCATACCAAAATTGATACAGACGGATCCAGATCATTAGAAAACAACAGAAGGTCAGCGGCTATCATCATACCACATTACCAACACAGAATAAAAGTCTGACTTCCCGACCTCTGCTCGATTTATACAGCAGAAGTTTGGGAAATCAAACGAGTTCTCCTCTGGATAATCAACCAATCAAACCCACAAAATCTCATTATTACCGACTCTTTAAGCGTACTCAAAACAATAACAGCAGGCACCACAAACGACAAACAAAATCTACTAGAACAAACAATGAAAACGCTAAGAGAAATAAGAGTAGAAACCTTAAAGTGGAATTTCTCTTGGTCCCATCGCACATAAACCTCAGTGGAAATGACAGAGCAGACCTGGCTGGCTAAAAAAAGCCTCCACAACACAATCGTCGAACACCTGGCGTTTAGCACCCACGAGTTATACAGTCGGGTCCGAGAACACATTGACAGAAAATGGCAACAAGAATGGAACAACGCAACAACGGGAAGACACTTATATCAACTCTAGTCACAAGTAACCAGAACTGTCCACAAATACAAGAAAATACAACCCAGGAACCAAAAAGCAATCAACCGGCTACCAACGGGCAAAACTCCGCTGCGAACCAGCCTAGGAAAACACCTACCACATCAAACAAACGCTACCTCACAGTGCCCACACTGTCCCGCTCAAGAAACTCTCCAACACATATTTAATTATTGCAAACAGTACCAAATACAAAGAAAATCTATGCAAGAAAATCCACAGAAAATTGGAAGACCCACAACCTACCCGGTCATGTATTACCCAACTTAACTCCAACATCGACATCAGTTACAATACTACAATACAATATCTAAAGGACACTGACAAATACAACATTTAAAAAATCTAAAATACTACCTCCCATACAACCCGAAACCACCCCACTAAATGCCAACATTCCTAACCCATCCTTATCAAAACCATCCCACTAAATATCAACACTCCTAACCACAAACTAACATACAGACAATGCACAATGGACATAGACGTGCAGTTGGTGGCCCAAGCTGCGGGCGGGATGGCGCTACGGTGGGTGCCGGACCATCGAAGAAAGGGAGAAACAAGCAGAATCTCAACCGGTCTGCAACAGCAGCAAATCCCAGACCACAACCGAACCTTACCAACCCAGAACCAAACAAAACGGAAAGACTCAAGCAAAAGAACAACAGTCAACACCGCTGGCTGACCCGCAAACACCCCCTCCCTAAAAAACAATAAAAAATAAAGCTTGCCATTGAAAAGATTATCAAACTCCAAGGCAAGCAAATTGGGGGTTATAAGCGGTAACGGCCATCACACCCACATCATTGCCAAAAGGAACAACAGTAAACCACCCACCGGAAAAACAACACGACTACCAGGATAATAACAATCAAGGAGAAACTGGTGGCACTGCCAGTCGACCCATAACTCCCCACAAGAAACTCAACCAACCCCTAGGCCCAGTACCTACCACTCAAAAAAGGGAAAGAGAGGAAGCACAACTTGACTCCCCGAAAACCCCAAACCCCTCCCACAATATCCAAAATCAAGGGGCAGTACAGGCAGCACAGACGACTGCCTCACAAGGCCAACCGGAAAACGTAGCCATTTCAGTGTAAAGGGCATCCTGCCGGACAAGCGTTAACGCCTCTTCGGAACAGAAAGCTAATATATACGAGCAACAGCTACAGGTCATTTGGCACTATATCTTGGGTGGCCCTTACTCTGCCAAGATCCTTTAGGCCCGCCATAAAACCAACACCACTCATAATCATACTTACCTAAATTAAGTGGTTGACTGACACCACCCTGATTACTAGCCTTTCGGACAAGAAAAGTACACTATGTACACAAAATTCCAACTAATACAACACAACTAATATTCTAAATTAACAACTCCTTCGGTTAATTGCATAGGTGGCTCATACAACATTGGCACAATAAGGTCCACTAGTACAACGGGACAAAATGTGACCAATATCGGCCCTGACGTTGCAACGACGTCAGCTGCTGTTGCTGACAACACAAAGCTGGGGAAGAACGACATTAGAACAATCAGCACTAAGACGTATGACTGGTACGCCACCATAGATACCAGGGACAACAAGGATAATGGCTCGGTGGTGCGCTGGGTGTTGTCCTGGGGCTAACCCGGTCGCTTAGTGTCGCCCCTTCCGGGTCCTGCCATCCTTTCCGCCTCTAGACATCGCCATTTTCATAATAGGGAGAAGTAAGGAAATCAAAGGTCAAAGGTCTTCAAACCTTGGAGTGCCCCTAGAGGCCTCCGGTCCAGCCCAGAACTCGAAGCAGTCGCGAAGCACAACGTGAATATGCAACTATAATCTTCTCATTGCATTCGCGACATAGAGATAATTCTGCAACGGAAGAGGATGGACTCTTATTTTTTTTTCCCCTTTCCTTATTATCTATTATTTTTGGAAGTTTTGTTTTCAATATTTTTTTCCCTTTTGAGTTTTCCTTATGTAATTGTAATATAATTTCACCCACCTAAACAAACCCAAACGATTGAAACCATTTCAATCCCTTTAACTCAACACACATTACATGATAATAGTTAGTATAAATAGGATTGAAACTTTTCCAACCAACAACCAATCGTCGGCTAGCTTACCACCAATCATAATTAACATTGAAAACGTCACTGCGAAACATCAACGAACATCGACAAACAGAAATTATACAGAACATCGACGAAAGCAGCCTCAACGAAAAACAAACACTAAGAATATAATTCAACAACCACAAGATACACAAGAAGATTCATAGAACATCATCTGCAAGAACAGCAACAGAAGAAGATATAACGAAAATACAGATACAAAACAACAGAAGAAGACATACAGAAAAGATATGAACAAATAGCTTTTAATATTGCCAACAAAACAAGGGTAGGTCAAGGTTGCAATGCCTTCAGCCCCACAAAACCACAACCCCACACACCACAACATAAAAAATAGCATTGCCAAATCTTGCCATTACGAAAAGATTTTACATAACTTTCAATCTCGCCATACAATAACATTCAACAATCGCCAGACCAGCCACAAATCATGGGGCGGACCAGACCGCAGTGCCTCTACCCCACAACCCCCACCCCAAGATCCCTCCGTACAACGTAAACCTTTTCGATGAAAAGGGCTCCCTACCGAACAAGCGCAATACCCCTCTTTGGTTAAAGAAGGCTAATACACATTCGGAACAACTTCAGGTCATTTGGTATAAGACCTTGGGTGGCCCTTATCCTACCATGACCCTTTAGACCCGCCGTTAAAACAATATTACCTATAAACACATCTACCTACTCAAAGACGTGATAGACATTGCACCACACTGATTACTAAGCTATTTGGACAAGAAAAGTACACTCTGTACACAAAATTCCAACTTATACATTACAACTCTCTTTCCAAATTTATAACTACTACATTTCTACATTTGATTAATTGCACAGGTGGCTTACACAACATTGACATAAGACATTCAACTAGTATAACTGGACAAATTGACCACATTAACGGCTTTGGCGTGTGGAAGACGTCCATTGCGGTTACAGACAGCACGAGTACGAGAGAAAGAGTACGTCACCGTGGAGACCTGAAAAAGCGACGTGAGGAGCCGGTTGGTTCGCTGGATGTCGTTTGGGGGCCTTTCCGTGGCATTTTGTTCTGCGTCCCTCCTTGGTCCTTTCCCCCTTTGCCACTGCCAGGCATCATTATTGTTGAGTGATAGGGAATGTTAGGAAAATGCAGAGGTTAAAGGTCGACGTCCAATAGGAGTGCTCCTAGGGGCCCCCGGTCCAGCCCAGGACCCGAACCAGTCGCCAAGCACTCCGTGCATATGCGACATATAATCTCATTGCATTCGCGCCATCGTCTAAATAACGTCCTCTACTTAAACAGGAATAAAAGAAAAATAAAACAAGACTAACTACAACAACAATAACAGAGGAAAGGAAGAAAGAAAGAAGGAAGAAAGAAGGAAAAGCACAGCTGACGGAAGAAATTCATCAACGTATAACTGAAAAGAACTCAGAAACCCTACCAACAGGAGACAATTACAGTCAGCTAGATCAACGGGACAACCTCCTCTAGCCACGAGTCCAACTACCGCCGAACCAGTAAACCTGACACCACAGACAAGGAATTTACTGACTATACACTGACGAACGTAAGGTAAAGGCTTTCCATATCTAACCCATTATCCTATTTCCTCCATACACCTCCCACACTTAAACTAACAACAACTAAGGGTCAGCACCGTAACCCCCCCGCACTCACCCCCAATCCCCATACCACATCACAACCCCACAAACACATACTATAACATAACACCACCACCCACCCCCAGCACCATTGACTCCTTACAAACACCACCTTTCCCTGCTTCTCCCCCCACCAAAAAAAAAACAAACACACATGCAACTCGACTAAAACTCAACCAATCATACATCCATAAAACACAACACCAAACAAACCATACTAGTCAAGACTAACTAAAAACAAAAAACAGTAACACACAATCAAACAAGGGACAAAACACAACAACAGATACCCAAACAACAACATAGCACCAGAACCAACATGACTAATACCAAAACAACACACAAATCCATAACAAATTACCCAAGAAACACAACTAGAAAGGAAGTAGACACATCATCCACCCAACCAATAACAAACACGTCCACACACCCACCAACCTCAAATCACCCCCACCCCCCAAAAAAGAACAACACAAACTAAACAACAACAACATATACATCAACCACACAGACCTCACCGCCTCCCCCACGAATAAACCCCACCTCCCAATCCAACAACCTACTACAGCGTACAAACTCGTAACAGTAAAGTAATAAAGAAAATCACCTTCAACGACAGGGCGAGAAAAAGTTGAACAAGACTCCAACGGCTGTTTCGACAACTGTGAGAAACTGCGATAAGACGAAATATCATCAAAATAACACCACCACAACCCATCGTCATAGAAACACAACCACTCGCCCCATAATAAGAACGAACAAGCAACATACCGAGCAACATCCAAATACCCGTACCGAAAACAGCCTCAGAAGGCCAACCGCAAACCCGACTGAAAGCGCTCACAACACAAACCTCACCCCCCCCCAACAAACGCGACAACCACCAAAACAATACAATGGAACTGGAAACAACCCATCCCAGCAACACCAACCACCAAGTCGAAAAGAAAATAAGACAAACAAATGGAACCCGCACAAAACTGGCACCAAAAACACCAGACCAAGCAACCAATGTGACAACCCCAATAATGAACAACAACAATAAACAGCCTTCGCCCACCAACACGCACAAACCGGCTACTCCACCCATGAACCTGGAAAACAAATCACAACGGTAAAGGAAGCCATTAACGCACACCAGCACACAGACGAACACCCACTCTACAAACCAACTACCAACACCAGTGAGAACGAGCAGCAAATCTCCCCTCCAAAAAGATCAACCAAGCCTACACCGCACACCCTCCTCATATTAACATTCCAGATACTAACCCACTACCAACACATATCGCCGGATCCAAACGTTGACAGTACTAGCACACCAAGCAATAAACTGAGCTCGTCGACAACCTTGATAATAGCATCCAGAAAACTACCCAACTCAAGACATGCCCACTATACAACCAAACCACCAACAAAACATGGACCCCATCCTAACCAAACGACAACATACATCGTCCACGGCAGCCACGAAGCAGGACCTTCAACACCATCCTATCCCGTACATATACTCGGACCACCATTTTTCAAGCCAGATCTCAGACGATATGACCCTAACACAAGCAAACCCACCGAAAACCATGAAACAACCAACATCCTACTCTTTCCCGGATTACGAGGAAACAGCAGAAACCCCCAAAGGAAAACAAACGCTGAAAGGACCGCGAAAATTAAACGTACCAAGCCTTACTGCGACGGAGACAATAACCAGGATCAAACTTATCACAACACCGACAACCCAACCCAACTCCAAACCGACGCACAACCAGCGCCCCAATCACAAACCCATAGTTCATCCAACCAACGACACCAGCACCCGAAGCTGGGAACCAACTCCAACCAGCAAGCACCAATATACTATATCCTATGCAAAATCTACCGAGTAATAGAGGAAAAGCCAACATTTTTACTATTTAACACCACCCACGACATCAACCATCCACGACACGCTACCAGAAAAGATACCACCCACACCCGCCCACACTACCCTCTTCCTGAAAAGCAATCAAGACGAACTAGCCAAGCTGCAAACCCGTACCATCATAACTGAACTAATTAAACACCATCACGACTCAGTCAAGATAATTCGCCCGAAACAACACTACATCATACTCTGGTGTAACAGTGGGCTCACACCTCCAAATACATCAAAATTATCATAATTGCAGGAATCAAAGTCACAATCCAACCCAATAGTACATGGAAAACACCAAACCCGTCAACACAGCACGAACCAGACAAACAACAGGGCTACACCAGAAAACATCTCGCCACGCCAGACAACGCAGGCAAAACCACATCACATTCAACAGCACAAAAATAAATTTATAATCTGCCAATGGAACTGCCGAGGCCTATATGCAAACCACACAGAGCTAGCAGCCACGATACAAAACTCAACAATCAAACTTTACATAATCTGCATACAGGAAACCGAAAATGCCATAAACATGCACCACCACAGCCCCCCAAAAACTGAGAGACTACGACACCACCTACAAAAAAATACAGACCAACAGGCGTCAGAGCAGGAGGACATGCAATCTACGTGCACAACACCATCCAGGACACCAACGAAATCATAATCCGACCCATCACCACGATCACCCACCTAGAATAACTGGGATCAAACATCGAACCAACCGGCTTCTCACGTCGTTGTTTCAGGGATCAAACACCAAAATAAAGAACAAAAGACAAACAAATTCATCTCTTTAACATTTACTACCCTCCTAAACACTACGGATCCTACTACTACCCTGAAACTACTACTCCAAGATAACCAAATCCCAACCATAATATGGGGTGACTTCAGCGCCCACAACACCGAATGGGAAAGCCAACACACCGACTTCAGAGAATAACACCATGTGTACCGACAACTTCCCCGTACAAACAATACTATGCACCAACTGACCCAGAGAATAACACCAATACACCCCACGGATACTCTACAAAGCAAACTGGAACCTTTTTCAATCTTCCCTAAGCAAAACTAGAAAGAAGACATCGCCGACACCGATACCATCCAATACTACAACAACCTAATAGAGGAAATAACAATGGCAGCCCAACTCTCAATCCCCAAATCCAGCGGTCAACCCCTAAAATAAAAGGTTGAATGAAGACTGCCAAACAATACTCAAAGAAAAGAAGAAAGCCCTCAACAAATTTAAACGTACCCACCACTCTAATTAATCTTCACACATACAAACAATTAGATAACCTTCCCAAAACCACACTCAAAAACGCCAAATAAGAATCCTGGAGAATGTTCTGCTCATCACTCATAAGCAAAACTTCATCCAAAGATGAAGAAAATAAAAGTCTTACAAGGCAAAGGTCCAAAACGACCCCCCTTCCCATCCTGGGAATGGCCAACAATACACACACTGCAAACGCACTAGCAAACCACTTCGCGCAGGCATGCAGCAATAAAAGCCACCTACAATCCTTCCTCAAGAAACTTATGCAACTGGAAAACAGCTACCACCACATCTTTACCGATCAAGCAGCACAAAACGCCAGCGACAACCACCCGTTCAACGACACCTTCACACCCTTCGAATGGCAGAAAGCTTTACGACACAAAAAAATCAACATCACCAGGGGAAGATATTATAGAATACACCCTCTACCAAAATCTAACCCCGAACATGTACAACATTACCCTAGACCTAATCATCCAGATCTGGACCAAGGGAAGCATCCCCGCAAACAGGCAGTTGTCATCCCTATAGCCAAACCAGCTAATGCCCCCAAACTGATAACATCATACAGACCTATATCTCTAACCAACACTCTCTGAAAACTGATGGAAACCATGAGAACAAACAGGCTCTAGCATCAACTTGAAGCCAACCGACTCCTGACCGAAAACCAAAGCGGCTTCAGAAACAAAAGTAAAACACTGGACCAACTCATAATCCTCGAGGCCGATATTAAACTTGCCTTCAACAACCACTTCAAAGCCAATAGACAGCTCAGCAATTTTCATTGATTTGGAAAAGGCATTTGAACTCGTCTGGACCAAAAGCCTCATACCAAAATTAAGTCAATTTGGCATTACCGGAAGATTAGATCGATGGATCCAAAATTTTCTCACTGTTCGCAAATAATTCAAGGTACGCATTGACCAAGAATACTCACTCCCCAAACACTGGAAAATGGCACTCCACAAGGCATCGTCATAAGCCCCAGACTGTTTAATCTAATGGTAAGTAACCTTACCAACCACATCCACGAAGGCACAGCGCTCTCCCAATTCCCCGATGTCAGCAGAATCTGGAAGGCGGGAAACCCGACCCAACACAAATACATCCAACAACTCCAAGCAGATCTGGACTCGATCACATCCTGGACCAACACATGAGGTTTCAAAATCTCAACAGGAAAAACTGTCTGGATCCTCTTCTGTCCCCCAAGTACCGTCGACCCCCAAACCCCAAACTATACAGTTACATACCAAAAAATCACCTCAGTAACCACATCCTACTTCCTTGAAATTCTCTTTGACAACCGGATAACATGGTAACCCAACATCACAGAACTCATCTAACGCTTCACAAAGGACCTAAACCTACTAAAACACTTTACAGGAACCAACTGGGGAGCAGAACCCAGAAAGCTACCATACATATATAGAGCCCTTATACGCTCTAAATTAGACTATAACTCCCAACTTTACACCTCTGCACACCCACGCCTACTTGCAAAGCAGGACATCAGTCAACGCAGAGCACTCGGCATAAGCGCGGTCACCCTGCCTAGCACTTCCAGCTTGTAACTCCAAGTCATCACAGGAGAACTTCCCTTTCACCTTCGAAGAGAAGAACACCTACTGCGATACGCAATAAGCAACTCCACATTACCAGACAACAACCCCAGCAGACAATCTTTCGCCAAAGGCAGTATCCACTTACATCCCAAACGAGTCGCTAACCGGACCGCCGCCAACAGAACATATACTATACAAGCCGATAACGCGCACCAACTTCTACAAGCAGAAGAAAGAAAATACCATAACCTATTACCTTGGAGAAACCAAGCAGTCATCATAAACAAAGAGCTCAGAAATATGGAAAATAAACTCCACAACCCATGGACATTATTCTCCGCAATCAACTCTATCCTTGACAATAAATACAAACATCACATAAAATGTTACACCGATGGATGAAAATCGACCGAAACCAACAGAAACACAGCAGCGGTTGTAATCCCAGAAATTAACCACAGAATAGAAGGAAGATTGCTCGACAGCTGCTCTATCTATACCGCGAAAGTTTGGGCTATCAAGCAAGCCCTCCCATGGATCAACAGCCAAACACACCCCCAATCGTCACCGATTTACGCAGCATGCTAGAAACCCTCGGAACTGGAACAACCAAAGACAGGCAGAATCTACTAGAACACACCATGCTCACCCTAAGAGAAAGCACCACCAAACACATCACCACCGAATCCCTCTGGATCCCTTCACACATAAACCTGAGTGGAAATGACCAAGAAAACCATTCAGCTAAAACAAAAGCATCCAAAACTCCCAAATCAAATCACTGGCATACGGCATCCATGAACTGTTCAGCCAAGTCAGAAAATATATAGACAACAAATGGCAAGGCCTACGGACCAACTCCAACAAAGGCAGACACCTTTTCCAGCTCCAAACCAAAGCAAATAGGACCGTTCACAAATATAAACTAACCAAACCCAGAGATCAAAATATAATCAACAGACTACGTACAGGCAAAACACTCCTATATTCCAGCTTCGGCAAATATATCACCAAGAAATCTGATGCCACACCGAAATGCACACACTGCTAATCCCAGAAAACACTCGAGCACATCTTCAACGAATGCAAGAAATACCAACTAATGATAAAAACCATGCAAGATGACCAGAAGAAGAAAAGCAACCCGTCCACTTGCCCAGACATGCTCAACCCCAAGATCAACAAAAGCCCAGACCTCACGTACACCAACATTATAAAATGTCTAAAAAATATCAACAAATACAAGGAAATATAAAAACAAATACATTAACCCACCCCGAGTAACCTCTTCCTCTCCACCACACCACGTACTCACCCACCCGCTCAACCCTACCAACCCAAAATCCCCTCAATTAACCCTCCAACCCCAAACTAACAAGCAACACTATCGTACCAAGACCAGACGACCGACCATTCATTCGTAACCCTCCCAGGCAACTTCAACCAACAAGAGAGAGAGAGACAAAGGCAGCAAGCGTACCAGAAAACGGCAACATTACAGCTGAAGATCATCAACTAAGCACACATCGCCTCACAGAAAAGATTATAACCACCAGCCAACACGCTTGCCATTTGAAAAGATATAAATCGCCAGGCAAGCAACAACTAAGGGACCACAGGCGGCTCTGCCTGCAGACCCCCCCCCCCCATATAAAAAGAAAAAACACCTAACAGCAAATCAAGGGACAGGCCAAACCGCTCTGCCGGAAGTCCCACAAGGCTAAAAAAAAGAAAAGAAGTCCACACCCCACCCCCACCTCACGCAAGGGACAGCAACGGCATCACAGTCAACCGTTTCACAAGGCCACCCTCGGAAAAATTACCCTTTTCGAGCAAAAGGGTTCCCTCTGGACACACACAAACCCCCTCTTAGGAAAAGACATAGAGGTCATAAATAGATGCGCAACAACTTCTGGTCCTTTTGGCTCACATGACATTTTTGTGTGGCCCTTATACCAATATACCCATTCAGACCCACCGTCTAAATTAAAAACTGACAAGACCATACCTACCTATTTTTACAAGTTGTAGATACTCAACCACAACAATTTCCACTACATTTGGACCTGAAAAGTACACTCTGTACACAAAATTCCAACTACCACAACAACACTACCGCTTCTAAATTTACACCTCTTACATTTTACTACATTGCACAGGTGTCAAATACAGCATTGGCACTATAACGTCGACTAGCACAAATGGACTAAATATGACCCAAAGAGCGACCTTGGCGTGGACGACCAGACCGTTGCAGTTAACCGTCACAAACCAACAAAAGCGTGCCCCACAAGGCAAAAGAAGAACAAATTCCAGAATCAGCAGAAGAAGAGCCGGAATAACGAACCCACCCATGCCTGGGGGATGTGCGGGAGACATTTTTGCCGACTTTTTGGGACCCGCTCCTCCTTTTCCCCGTTTCGGGACGTTTGCCGCCTTGGGTCTCTGGATGGGACCCAACAAAGTTCAAATGTACAAAAACAAGCCCGGGCAAGGGGCAAGCGCCTAGGAGACCGGGCGGTAGATCGACTCCGAAGACTAAAGTCCTTGCCTGAGCAAAATAGCGCCCTATGACCACTGGTCCAGCCCAGGACCCAAACCAATCGGGAAGCACAACGTGCAAAGGCGACTATAACCCTAAAACAAACACACATTAGTGCCATCAGCAGCAGAAACATTTTGGTTTATCAAGCAACAATATCGTCCTAAACCTAATGAAGAATAAAATAATAGAAGAAGACAACAACAGAAAAAGTGAAGAATGTAGAAATAAGTAAGAAGAAAAGCCGACGGAGGAAATTCATCAATACTACAATCGAGAAGAATTCAGAAATCCAACAATTTACAAATAGGAGGCAATTACATTCAGCCACATTACCCCCTCCCTCTACAACCACGAGTCCAACTACAGACGAACCAGGAAACCTGACACCACAGGCAAGGAATATACTGACTATACACTGACGAACGTAAGGTAAAGACTTTCAATATCTCCCTTTTCCTCTCCCACACTCAAACTAATAACAACCCCGTAACCCCGCTAACACTAACCCCAAACCCACATACCGCACATGACAACTCAACCCCACCAACGCATATAACAAATATAACACCCCACCCCAAGCCCTAGTGACTCCTAAAAGCACCGCCTACCCCTGTCCCCCACTAAAACGACAAATACACATGCAACCACCCGATTGATACTCAACCAATCAATACATCCATAAAACACAATATCCACAAAACCATACACATCCACCACAGCCCACTTTCGGCGCTTGTACTTTTTACCTCTTTGATACGTCACACGCA
>QKMX01072842.1:0-12974 GCA_003401595.1 Venustaconcha ellipsiformis | reverse complement strand
ACATCTTAAAAAAGGGTATTTTCCATGCCTCATGCTGTAAACACAAGTGTTCTCTCCTATTCACGAAAAATAAAAAAGCCACATGATCACTCAGCTATCAGCTTGTGGCGTTTACTTTAAAAATATCTTGCTCAGTTAGAAGGATTGCACTGACCTAAATGACAAAGATACAGCATTAGGACTGTTCCTCTTCATTCTCTGCACCTCCCTTGTCACCCGCTTTAATAGCTGTTCTGCACGTCGGTCCTGTTTGGACAATGGAGGGGCCTGGTCTTGCTTTATCTAAAAGACAAAAGGGAGATAACTGCTGTATGCACCAACATGTAAAAATTGACCCCCAAAATTCATTTCTTTGTGTGTTATAAAATTAAATACAAGAATTTCAATTTTCATGTTCATGATATGAAGAAAATTTATACCCACAAAACTGAACGATTTCATATTTGACAACTTGCGACATTTGGGTAATAAACTAATATGCAGATCAACACTTAAATGATCAAAACATTTAATGACATGGTCATTAAAAAGAGCTTTTGTGATAGTATCTATGTTTATTCCTGAATCAGCACAAGTTACTTGTCAAGTACCAATTTGATCACACATTCAATGCAAGGATAGTAATATTGATATGTATGATGTTGTAGTCTATGTTTAGTTGTAGTTTCTCCAATATAAGCATCATTTGTGTACTCAATATACTGAAATCAAGTCGCTACTTATTTTACTCAAAATCTCAAAATTCTCCTTTGCCATATAATTCAGCTTGATTTAGTTATCCGACTTGAAAGATATTCATGTCAATCATCTGAAAAATAAATGCCTTCACTTGCTCGTGTTCAAAGCAAATCTATGACAAGATCTTAAATCTTCATTTATTTCAATGTAGTAATAACAAATTTTGCATAAATATTTAACTGAACCATATTTATAGTTAAAACATTTCTAGATATTGCACATTCTCTTTTCCATGCGTAATGAGATAATGTATTGTTAAAAGTACTCCTTTTGTAGCCTTTTCTCAAGTAAATGACTGAAAGCTTAAGGCTGGGGAGGGTACTTTCTTTAAAGGCCAAACTATTTTGGAAATGTTTCATCATAAATTTCAATAATAATGATTTCAACACCAAAGAAAATAAAAGTCTCATGGACAAAATTTAGAACAAATGAAGACGTGTTGTTATCTAAACAACAGTAAGAAGAACCTATGCATATAATGTGACATCATTTTTCACCATAATCTTGTATTTATACAATCTTACTAAAAGTAAGCAAGTCATCTCTAATTTTAGCATCTTTAAGTTTTATATTTTATCTTTATGTGCTTTGGGTTTCATACTGATTCAGCAGGATTTTTCATTCTAAATTACAATGCATTATTTTAAACGTTATTTTTAGCTGGCAATATAGTGCAACTATTGTGCTTAATAGTCTCTAATCACTTAGGCCACTGGAGCTGACTAACTTGGAATTGAAGGAAGTGAAATTTGGCTGACTGTGACTTATGTATCAAGATTAGTGAATATCCACATAAAGGTTTAGGAGATGTGGTTATGAACATATGAATGGCTTGACTTACTAATATTAAATCAATGCATTGCATGATCTATATGAAAGTGCTTCTCAAAATGTCCACTCAAAAAATCATAATGTCATTATGATTTATTTCTCATTTTCAGCACAATATATTGTTGTAGATACCATCCTCAAGTTTATATCTTGCTAAGAAAATTGAGTGGAAGCCGATCAAATGTATTGCCTTTCAATGCAAAATATGTACACTCATGGTACACCTGTCCCTTGTTACAAGACATTAGTTGGGGTCCGCAACTGCTGACTGCATTTTGTACTGGACCATCATATAGACAGAATGATTTAACATGTGATGAATGCATGCATGCATGTTTATGTAAGAGTGGGAAAGGAAGGGAATAATCAAAATGCCAGTCAAAAAGGAAAAAACAGATTCAGGAAACATTATTGCTGTCAATTGTCTATCTCATATCCACCTGAAATCACTGATTAGGTAAGATGATTACCAACTGAATGCCACAAAACACCAACACAGCAATTCTAAAGCACAAGCAACATAAATCAAATACATTCTTCTTTGTATGAAATCCATTTTAAATCCAATTATGTCAAAACACAAGCAAAGTTTTACAGTAAAAGTATTATTCCAAACAGAATAAGCGCTGTTTACTTATTATAATGTCTAATCCTGGGTTCCATAACATAATTCACAAAAGAAATCCATGTGATTTTGAGATTATAAAATAAACAAAAACAATCTCCAATATCTGAATTTACCCCAAAACATAACTGATTTCACATGCATGCTCTCAACACAATTACTGGATGAAGTGTCTGAACTCGTCACTCATGGAACTTTTCAGGTTCCCAGAATATCTCTGAGAGTCCCTTGCATAAACTCTTATGTCCCTCACATTCAAAAGGATAGAACAGAAAATGAAAATGCACATGCTCATATTTTAATACCAGGATTGAATTCTTAGCCATTTATGATATCACTCTAAAGAGAAAGTATACTTCAGTAAATAGAAAGACAAGTTTAAACATTATATATTGCATCATTATTTTTACCCTTAAAACAACAATAGAAAACAAAAACATTACTTTGATTGCTGTGTGCAGCATTCTCTGCAAGTAATATAGTTTCTCCATTCCCTCCAATGAAAGTATTAAGAGTAAATACCTGGCATTACACAGTACCATGTGCAAGTGTGTGCAAATTAATATCATTAATTGAAAACAAAAGAATGAAAAACCAAAGGAATGAAAAAAGTATACCAAGCAGCATACATACAAAAAAATAATTCAAAATATGTTAGTAAAAAGTGTTAACTGCCTTAAAGAGTTAACTCAAGGAAATAAAGGTGGGATACAAAAATGATGAATTAATCTTCATATATGTGTGGTAGCTAAGTACATGTAGCTTGAGACTGCAGATGTGAACTGTTGTAAAGATAAATTCAAACAAGTTTTATGTTCTTTTACTCAATGTCACCAGTCAAGTGAAACTTTTGCCTATCTGTTTTTCATTTTCATTTGTTGGCATTAGGGTCATTTTTATCACAAGTCCATTTCCCGAAAAATGAAAACAGATTTTGCCGACCTATTTTTACTAGTCAATGGACTTTTCTACTGGTAAAGTCACTACTGATACTGTAGTACCATATCCAGTCCCACTTATTTATGGTATATCGATGATTTGAAAAAATTGTCCAAACCAAACTGAGAAAGATTTCATTACTTTCAGGATTTATATTCATGTCATTATCAATTATATTTAAAAAACCACACTCGGCAAAACATTGTTTTTTAAGTAGTAACCTTTTTTGGAGTAGTCCTTTTCAGAAGATAACTGCAATGATAAGGATTGTTAATTAGTAACACTGGCTTTGTGCATGTTAAGTCTTTAGCTATTCTGCATATTGTCCACAGTTGAACACATATGAAAATGTGTGAAATTAGGCATGTCATGGGTTGCATTACTGGGAGAAATGGTGCTAACTTTTGAAAATTTCACATGCATTTGACCTGGAATCTCTGAGCCCCGAGAGCCCTGTTAATGCATATTATTTGTGGTACATGGTGCCAATGAGCATCAGTGACTTGCTTTCTGTCTAGGAAATGGATTATACATGCCATGCTGCATTATCACACTTCAGTTACAAATTTTTCATCACAAATGCAATGAACAAGCTTACTATTGGTCACGGTCTATCAACACATGAACATTAACAGATCACAGGAAGGATTAATGTGACTGGTCAGATGTGTCCATAAAAGTTAATGGGCTGACCATATTGAGTGACTTTAGTGCTAGAGGCCATTTCAGCTGTTCTTTGTGCTGGTACCAAATACAACAGCTGTTCTATGTGTTGCTACCAAATACAAAAGCTTTTCTGTGTATTGTGACCAAATACAACAGCTGTTCTGTGTGTTGTTATTACAAAATACAAAAGCTGTTCTGTGTGTTATTACCAAATGTAACAGCTGACATTAATTATGCGAGTGGTTTTGAGATATCGGGAATTTGGGGTATTCTATAACCGTTTGGAATAAAATATTGGACATTTACTAAATATAATGGTGGTGAATCAGATTCAAGGCAGATTGTGAAGACACATTTTGACAGTATCAATTTTAAGTACAATGGTTCTGACAAACTTCTGAGCTTATGGATGTTCCAAGTTCTATGTGAATATTTTTTTAAAGATAATTTTGGTTGCAGGAAGCAGAGTTATGGTATTACATGATGAACCATGTTAGAATGAAGTGCACTATAATAAAGGAGAACTGCTATTAACAATGTACATGATGTAAGGTCAATGTATATGTCGGTTAAAATGCACTTGGTAACTGAACAAAACAAATCGAGAAAAGCATGCCCTGTAAGAAGATTAAATGCAACAGAGTTAAGATTTAAACCATGCAAAGATGAAGCAGTTCAATAATTATAGGTTATTACATGTGTAATTTCTGATATCATAGGTGAATGAGGGGGTTTTTTTTTGGCAGTGGCCCATGACACTGGGTTGGCTGCCCCAAAATGAGTTGCACCTGAAATATCGGATGGTTTGTAAGCAACAACCTGTTTATTATATACTCTCATTTATAATCAGTTATTTCTTAACAGAGACAAAATTACAAATACTGAAACAAGCATACTCTATTTTTTCTTTACCCCACTTCATTTATATTTCAAGAAGAGCATGAATAAAGCAGGTAAACTGGATAATAATATTATAATGCCATAACACACCATCATCAATGACATTACAATGCTTTAAGAAGATATTGATTATTTACCTCCCTTATTCAGACTACAGGACAAACTCGAGTATATAATGATCCATTTATCAGACAATATAAATAAAGGCTATTCCAGTAAAACATACATGGGACCAAGAGAGGCACTTTCAATACAAAAAAGTCAGCTACAGATGCAATTTTGAATTTTTTACCATCTTCTTTTCAACAGTTAATTTGAATACATTGGCATATGTTCATCACAAAAGAAAATGCCTTCCTTGTGTTCAATATTTGTATAATGGAACAGCCCTAACTGATCACAATGAATTTTAAATATGTAGCATTGTTAACAGTCAATAAAGAGGAAAGGAATAAGAGATGTTAGTTCCATGGTACACATGGTACTTTTTCAGGCTTTTAACTAATACAACCATGCTTAAGAAATAACGGATGCAGCATAGCAGGTCTTACTTGATATTGCACAATTTTTGTAGTCTGAAATAAGATGTAATTAACTGTTCAATGCAACATTCTCACTTACATCAGATTCTCTTTTCAAATTTTCATAAATTTTACACCAGTTATAAAATAAAATGCTTTAAATACATATATTTGTTTCTTTATATATTTATATGGGGGATGGGAAAAATAGCTTACAGTGGAAAACATTTAACTAACTTTCTTGTTGCTTATGTACCCTAAAAGATACAAAATACAAAACTAAGTCCCAACGCTGTTTATGTTTGAGCATGTAAAAAAGTGAAGACAAACCTTGCTGCTTTGTGCAGCA
Source organism: Venustaconcha ellipsiformis (assembly GCA_003401595.1). Taxonomy (NCBI): domain Eukaryota; kingdom Metazoa; phylum Mollusca; class Bivalvia; order Unionida; family Unionidae; genus Venustaconcha; species Venustaconcha ellipsiformis. The sequence goes on along the minus strand of QKMX01072842.1, from coordinate 7,405 downwards.
CTGCTACATAGACGAGATACAAGTTTTCAAAACCTAAGATTTTCAAATGAATGAAACAACAAAACTAGATTTTTATTTATGAAAGTTCTTGCTCTCAAAACAAAATGAATTACCTTTAAAAACATAAGCTGACAAAATGTCTAGTATTGTAGGTATCTTTTGAATAGTACTTTGCATATTGTCCAAAAAGGAGCCAATTTGTGAAATAGAACAGCATCAGAATAAAAAACATTAAATACATGTTCAAAGATTCTATGTCTTCACAGATGAATATATTTTCAATTTGTTTGGTTACATAAAACTGGCAGCTTCTTATGTGAAGTAATATTTTGTACTACCTTAACAATACATAGTGCTGGCCACTGATCCATTGGAAGAAAACAAAACTAATCACAATAATAAAATAACATCTATTTAGCATTTATAGTAGTATAAGTAAAAGGGGATAGTAAACCTTTCCATATCCCATTTTTTTGTCTTACTAGCAAATGCTTTTTTAAGCATTTTAAACCTTCTATTGTAAAATTTTGCATCACCTATGTAAATGAAAAATGATTAGAAATAAGTTTTTATAAAAGAAATTCTTACCATACCACCTTTATAAAAATTTCTTATGAGCTTAAAACATTGTTTCAATTAAAACTACAAATAATTTTGCATAGTAACATTTTTAGCCCACTTTACTTGTACTACTATGGTAAGATAAATATTTAACTGGTATTATTATCATATTTGATGTAAATTAAAAATATGTAATTTTAAATAAAATGGGGTTTGGTTTTGGTAGAGATTACATGTTAAATTGTGTATAAAGTTTCTCAAGATCAACTGATTATTCTTATGAATTAGATTATTGTGAAGTGCCATGATGGCCAATAGAAAATTTATCCTTATTATATGAAATTATTTTTAACTTAGGTAAAAATGAAATAAATTTTGTCAAATGTATAAAAGAAGAAGAAAAAGGTAATGTTTGGAAAAGCAAATTTTATAACAATTATTTTCAAGCACCTAATGGTGATCATTGCATTGTGTATTCTAAACAATAACATGATTACAAGAAAAATTAAGGGATTGGCTATCTGATCCTTTCAATGACTTGTTTACTCATGCTATCAATAGTCTATCAGAAAATAGAAGAAAACATTTATATGCTTTTATAATGACCTAACACAAGTGTGTTTACTCAATCAAAACACTACAACTTGTCATCAAAATTAGTTAAACCCAGTTTAATAACTTTATCAGTTTTTACTGGATGTTTATAAGATCTTAACAAGGTCTTTTCGGCCTTATGATTTTTATTGTTAAATAACACATTAATATAATCATCAGGACCAATATTATTTTTTACAACATACTTTTTAACACCTATTGCTTCTTTGGTTCTTTTCCAGAAGCTGATTTTAAAGAATACATTTTACTTCGAAGTCCATTGTTGTCAGTTGAACAATTACAAAATCTACGAGAAAAAGCATGTTTTATTAAAATGTTAGTGCCAAATTTGTTAAATAAATGTGACTATGTTTGTCACTATAGAAATCTCAAACAAGCCATTGACCAGTTTAATTTGAGTTAAAATACATTGCGTATTGCTTGTAAAACAATCTTGGAGGATGGCCAATTATATTAAATTTAACAATGACATGAGAACAGTTGCAACTACAGATTTTGAAAAAGATTTCTTTAAACTTATGAACAATTCCATATTTGAAACAACAATGGAAAATATTCGTAAAAAGGTTGATAATGAGCTTCTCACATTTATAAAATATTTGCTGGCGATATTTATTTAGATATTTATAATCATATGGAGTTATTTGATCTTTCTGACATTCCTAAAGATAATCACTTTTATGACCAGGCTAATAAATAAGTAATTGGTTTGATGAAAGACAAGTTTGGATTTCATATTGTTATGGAATTTGTTGGACTTCACTAGTAAAACAAAAAATGGGGAATGGGAAGTTTTACTAGCCCCCTTTACTTATACTTCTTTTATGTCATCACATGAGAAACCTACAGGAAATTCTGTGTCAGTATAACTTAAACGTGTCTATGTCAAACCTTTGTTAGCTGAATCGAACTAATGCATACATGACATGTGTCATGGATGGCTGCATCAATGATGTGCATTTTCTGCATTCCCATTCTTTATTCACATCCACCTGAACTTACCAACTTGTCAGCATCCCCTAGCAACTTCTGAAACTGCTCATCATCTGTGAGCCAAGTTGGCAGCTCTGTCTCTCCTACAAGGAAAGGGTACAGAAGAAATTTTAAAGTGCACTGAGCATGCAATATTTCCTTGACACGAGAAAGCAATTTTTGGGAACCAGATACAAATCAAACTTATGTGACTGCCAAGCTCAGGACTCGGTTTAATTTTCAAGTCCCTAACCCTAAGCAAGACACGTAACAGGTCCATCAAATGTAACTCTTAGAAGAACTTGTGTAACTCAAAGTTCTGTGGAACTAGGTAAAAGAAGCCCTATGTATGACTAAAACAAGTATTCAAGTTATGCAGAGCATTCCAGTGATAATGGCAGTGTTGTCCTTAACCTGTTTTTGAAGGACACTGTACCCAGCAGCCCTTCCTGGGTGTCACCATGCCCTCTCTGGAGTGCACTTGGGTCTTCTTATGGCTGCTATGTCTTGAATCTCCAAAAGATTTTATATGCTGCAGATGTCACATTTTTCATGTGCATTAGAGACATCATATTGGAATCATTCTAATATAATTTTCAACATGCTGTGCAAATATCATCTTATATGGACCAATGATATGCATAAACATGTCTTCTCCTGTAATGAGTTTCTTATGACTTTACCACACTTAAAATACTCTATCAGCACCCTAAACCATCTTGTGACCCAAAGAAAACAGTGTCAAGGTTTGTTACAGATGTTTAACTGCAATTTATCTGTCAAGTAAACCATCGAAAATGTTAGTACACATATTATTTGTTGCACTAGATTCAAGATTTTAAAAACATCTATCAGCAATTCTGTCAACCAGACAAAGTTATACATTGCAGCTATATTCTTCTGTGTGTCTCTCCCCAATGCCACCCTTTTTCTGCTGGCATGACAACTTTGAAGTGGAGGAAGGTGAGGTGTCTAGGATGCTTGAAATAGAATTCAGTGTGAATATGTACATAGGCAGAAAACGAAGGTGCAAGAGGACAGTTTTAATAATTCAGGGTGCCTTCTCATTCTTCATGCACTGCATAAAAATAGTAACATAATTCCAAGACAACTGGAGAAAAATTTTACTGACATTTTTTGATCTCTGCTTCTTGTGCTTAAGACTCTTGACAAGACAACCTGTTTTGTTTGGAGGGGTATCAATTTTTTTTTTTAAACTGGTCAAGTGTTTAATTAAATCAGATTCAGTGTGAATATGTACTTATCTAGAAATCCGAGATGAAAGGGACAGTTTTAATAAGTCACGATGCTTTCCCATCCCCATTAACTGCATGAAAACGGTAAAACAATTTTGAGGATAATTAATCAATCTCTCTGTCTTTCTCTCTCAATTGTGACTGATGAATATAAACTATACACTCATCTTTCCTTATTCCCAAAAAAATTAAATATTACAAATTTCAACATGTAATATATTGATCTACTTCAAACACCCTGTAGTGCTAGATTTATTCTAAACTTGTACCAATATTTCAGCTCATAGACTAATATTAAATGATACATGCATCTATTGTTTTGGTTTCTGCACACATCAGCACAATAATGGCTACAGAGTTGCTAAACTTGGGTACCCAGTAGAGCATAAAAACAATCAAGGAAAAGGTTATGAACCTTAAAATACAATGTCAAATTCCTGATAGAAACTGAACTCTTTTATGAAGTTCAAGTCCTTCTAAGCATTAAAATAAAAATTGGGACTACAGTGACTGGGGGTCAAAGCAAACAAAATGTCATGTAAAATTGACTCCAAAAAATGTTTTCATGATAGGTGTCCATGCCTATTGCTAGCAAGGAATATATTACCAAAAGAAGAGTTTAGAAAACAGATTGTGTGAAAAATCACCAACATTTCAGCAATTCATTACCTTTTGACTTGGCAGTCTCTAAACGCTGTTTTAATTCCTTCAGTCTGTTAATTTCATCCTTAAGGTATGATAGTTTGGTTTGTGAAGCCTGCAGATCCAGTTCCAAGTCTAAGGATGTACGTGGCAAAAATCGGCCACCAAACAAGTTAGCATAGTTTGGGGACTGTAAAGAAAACACAACTATTAGTGCAATTATCTAAGTAGTGGTCAACAGAGTACATACTAAAAGAGCCAAGTTTCAAACTTACGTAACCTGCCATATCATTTTACAATGAATCAAATGAATAATAATATTGTTTCAAACAGGAGAGACAATGAAAGATGAAGTTTAAAGTATATAAAAAATAATCATCATGATAACTTTCACAATGATCATGACACTAAAGATGATTCAAGTACTAATGGCAATAAGAGTAATGATGTAATAATAATTTATAAAGTTGCCTAGGTGAGATAAATATCATTCCAACAATCTGTTACATTGTGATACATGCATAGCGTATTGTAACCTGTCTAGCTGCATGTTATTTACCATTTCTGATACATGCATAGTGTATTGTAATCACACAACGAACAAGTCTAGCTGCATGATTTTTACCACTGAAGGACCTTCCATGTTTTTCGAAATATACAAATATTTTATACATATGCTTATATCTCACAGCAATAAAATTTATCATTTTAAACCATATTAAAGACTGGGGTATATATGTATGACTAAAGTAAACACTACATATCAATCTTGAAATTGTCATTTTTGAACTTAATTAGCACTAAATTATTTATCTGGCATTTTTTAATTCCAGAGATAAAATACTGGGCTTGTGGTTTAATGAAAAATTAAGAAAAATGATTCAATTTTTACAAACCCGTTTGTGTCTCAAACTTCTCCTCTCCAAAGAGTTCCTCTGAAAGGGTCCTCTCTTGTATAAAGGCATGGAACTATCACTATCACTTCTGTTCAGCTGGAAACAAAAAGCAAAAATAGAGATGCTTCAAATCATAACCTTACTTCTGAATGGAATGATCCTAAATTTAAACTTACAAAATGCTAAACAGAAAGGAGATTTTCAGAAAAATAAAGTGGAGGTCTCAATCCTGAAAAAATGAATTGTCACTTATACTTGGAATGACATAACAATGACATCATTATAGGAATGTACAGCCAAGGTTGAATGAGATATATGCTGTTGTACAGTCCACATATTTATTGGTGTAAACAAGGGAAATTTAGTTTATTGATGTAAACAAGAGATTTTGTTTATTTATCATGTTGGAATGAAAATAAAATGGGGATATCTATTTCAATAAAAGAATACCTGTTTTTTTTTTAAATATTAAAATTCTGTCATAATCTCCCATGCTGGTGCACAAGGGGATCATTTAAAATTGCAACACTGTGCCCAAACCAGAGAATTTCTATATATGTTGGCAACAGTAAGAATGGGAAGAAAATAAAATGTAGCAATAATAACAGGTATAAATGTTATGAACAGATACCTATTTTAAGGTATAAGGCAGGGGTGCACAATATGTCGATCATGATCGACCGGTCGATCGCAAAGGTACTGTGAGTAGATCACGTAACATTAAAAAAATAGACGTCAGCCTATATACTTTATGCATTTTTTTGGTAGGTAGATCATTTTGGCTTTGTCATTTTATAAGTAGCTTGCATGCTGAAAAGGTGTGTGCACCCCTGGTATAAGGCATCCAGAAAAAGGCTGGCCAGACATGCTCAATTTCACAATGATGGCCAGTATCACCAATTTCAAAAAGAAAACATAATGGAATGCATGCCTTTGACATGCTCTAATTTCAGTTTTTGATGTTGAATGTTTGAGATGAGAAGGATCAGAGAATCTGTTTTCTTCTAATATTATTTTAATTACCATTAAATAAACTAAGATAACAGATAAAATGTACATATTTACAGGCATGCAGTTGATTATGGTAACAGTGTGATAACAGTCTTAACTAAATGCCTTCAATGTGGGCATTATCGGCCAAGTACCTGTACTATATTTAATTTAATACATATATAGTGTGCTTAAGAAATTATAATCAGGCAATTTCATACATCTAAATCTCCTTCATAATAAGTACTGTCATATTATAAGAGCTGGTTCCCTTTGACTATGCTAGGAGCTCTCCACTCTGACAGAACCCTCTCTCTCCCAAAATAGTGGCAATAAGCAAAACTGATGTGTAAGGGGGGAGGGGTTTAATGGCACTATGGCATAATGCTGGATATCCATTTTTAATACTGACTGAACCTTCAAAGTGGCAACAGGACACCAATCATAGAGGACTGAAATCCCATGAAAATCACAATGTTTTGTCACAGAAAACATCCCTTTTCAGAGATGCTTATGACTGGAGCAATATAGCTGCAAACATTTAACTAAATTTCACCTGGCTGTACAGGGCAGAAAGAATTATAGCTGCACATACGGACTGATGATATCATAACAGTTGTCACATTTTTTTAAAAAAAGCAGAAGGATAATGAAGCATCACAATTGTAGGACCTACTTTATACATATCTGTAACGAATGTAGCAAATGATTATCCTGCATAAACAACTTTAGCAAATGAAGAAAATAACCCTGCCATGACTCATCTATGGAAATCTCTCATGTAATACTCTTTATATTCCGTTAAAGGCCAGGTGTCATTTACTCTTCAATGCATTTCCAAAGAAAACAATTGATCTTGTAATTACTTGTTTGACTATCAATCCAAAATGTAAATTGATTTGGACCTACTTTGCATATGTAATTAGCTCCTGGACGACATGCTGGCGAGAAGGTTTGAGATCTACGAATGGTGCTGCCCCTTGCAGCTTCATGTGACTGATGCCGATCCTGCAAGGGGTAACTGCCATCGGTGTTGGTGCCTGCATCACACATGTCAATCTTCAGAAGATCATCCTTGTCAGTAGAATCCTCACTAGAAATGATGCCCTCTAGGGCATTCTCAAACCCTTGTATGACCTCCTGGATCATCTCCATTTCTCTGTAATCCTGTCAACAGGGACTATCAAAATTAATATAAGAGTTTTGCAGAACATTATGCTCTCTTTATATTTGAAAATAAGACCAACATCATTCAATCAGATCAATTATCCTGAGCCTCACCAAGAAGCCTCTAAATCAGTATTAAACGATTTGTTAAAAAAGATATCTAAAGTCTATTTCAATATGCATGTTATTTTTATTTAATTTTTATTTTAAAAAAACCTATCAAAGAGGCTAAAATGGATATTGTTATTGTTGTATGGTTTAATGCTATTTTTCAGCAAAAGATAGGCTATACATGGCAGCCAGTTT
>QKMX01072827.1:0-10796 GCA_003401595.1 Venustaconcha ellipsiformis | reverse complement strand
AGAGAGAGAGAGAGAGAGAGAGAGAGAGAGGTGGGGTGGAGAGTGGGGTAATGTTTACATTTTTATTATGCACGAACAAAATTCATAATGCTTTGCAGGTGCTAATAAACATTGAAATGAAATGTTTGCATAAAGATGATAGATGAGGCAAAACATTAGTGCAAAACATTGAACATTTGATTTTAATTAACAATTAAACTTTAAAGAAACAAAAACCCGAAATAACAAAAATGATTTATGTGTAAGTAATTTACATTGATAATAATATTTTCCACCCTTGGAGTCTAAATGCACCACTTGTAGGCGAAAGCAGAAAAATTGTCAACCTTTTCTTCCCACATGCACGAGTTCGTCCTTGATAATTTCCCGGCAACGATGTCATATAACAGTCTTTTTTAAAAAAAATTCTTCCGTTTATGCCGTACAATCCGTCAGATGTAGCTTCTTTACCATGCGGAAAGGAGAAAATTACTACCAACGCTCAGATCACATAATCAGCTGTGTGATTCAAACCATATGAATTTGAAAACTTGCGCATAAAATAAATCATAAGCATTTTCATACCACTTTTCCGCGATTCACGTAATGTGTAGAGTCGCTCACATGTTCAATTATGCTGCTAACTACACAGACCTAAATCTGTCGTCATATATAACATCGGAAGATATAGATAAATGTAGTTTGTAAGGAGTAATCAGTAGAACAAAAACCCTGATCTCCCAGTGCATTATTCGACGGCATATCGTATGAGGGGATGTCATTTGCAGTTAGACTAGACTTATAAGCGAGAACATACGGAATGCAATAAAAACCCAGTTATTTTAGGCATGAAGCCATTATTACTGTAATTGAGCAAAATGACTAGTTAATAACTATCACTGTATTCTAAACATTATTATTTTTAGGTTATCGAAAATGGTGGCATGATGGAGTCTTTGGCGCCTACCAAGCTTTGGAATGGCTCTTCCCGGATTTGAATATCGGCGTGTTTCTAAGCATTAATGGGCCAGGAACACCGCAAATTCCATTTCGAGCTGTAAGAACAATAATGTATTTTGTGTCCGACCTGTTACTGGGAGAAAAACCATGGCTCAGTCAAGTCACGTCATGCACTTTTCCAATGCCGTTTGTAGAAGAACCAATGACGTTTCAAGCACGCTTGCGCATTGCACCTCCTCCAAGAAACTTCGTGGAATACATCGGTCAGTATGGTTCTCCGCTTTTCCCAGACGCTTTAGTATCAACAACTAAAGGGTCTCAAACGCTGATCTTACAAATTGGAGCCCTACAATTTACAGCTTTTCCTACCAATCACATCGATGTGTTTGAGTTAGATCTTATTGCTCCAGTCGAAGTAGCTCTAGCTGAGAGATTTGAATCCAAACCCATCCACACCATTACCTTTATCCGGGATGTGTCCATCACAGGGTTTGTTGCCAACTTTGGAGTGGATGTGGTATTCAAAAGAGGAGCTGGGTTCTTTGACCCCATTCCACCAGTTTTTAATCAATTTTTGAACGAGAATCTAAAATGCTGGCCACTGCCTCATCTACCTTATGGGAAGAATATTCCAGTCAAACCGCTGAAATATTCGTATTATCAACATTTTCATTTTTAGAGTTAGTACTTGTCGAGGAGACAAAAATTGCAAAGAATAAAATAAAAATAATTAATATTTGATTAGTTGTTGTTATTGTACGATCTCTACAGTAAACAGACGAAAGAGAGTTAACACTGTCAACAATTTTGTAAACTTGTAGATATTCTTTATACAAACACTGGAAATTATGACCTGTTAGATTTGGCAACTATATTTACCAGAATAGTCAGTCTCGCATAGTAATCTTAATGAAATGTTAATTTAATGAAACTTTAAATATGTATCAACTTTTAAACACAATCTCATGTTGTCAGTTATATCTGAACATTCCCAACGCGTATTAGATATTTGGACATATTCTGTAGTATGTGGTATGGGCACATTGATTATTTATAAGTTGGAATTTTCAGACGCAACATGTTATCGGTACAGGGTATACGCTTACTACAAGACCTAGCAACCTGAAACGATCTCACATTGAACTCTAAATGCAGTTTAAGTCGAAAGGAATGTAATTTATCTTCTATGAAATTGTGAATATAACATCAGTTAAGTCTTGAATTCGTAAACAGAAGATACACAACTACAGCGTTGAAGAAATTTGACCTACACTTGCCATCTATATTTGTGGTAAAATGGTTACACAAATCTGAAAACTTTTAATGTCAATTACATCATAGGTCCAATAGTCACGTGATACTAATAAAAGAAACTTGCCCAATGTTGTTTTACAAAAGATTCTAAAGTTTTCAATAAGAGTCACCTAATGTGTATTAAAAACAACAACAAAAAACCCCAACAAAAGTCTCAACATATTTATTCCGTGAACACCGACAAGAAAACTTGCTGTCACATAAACAAGCACAAAACATTAATCAGAGAGTGCACGTGAACGCGGTGGTCACTTGATACAAAATCACAGTGACGTACTCTGCTTGATGAATCTGAATTTCACCAAACTGATGCGACACCAACAGGTTATGGATCGTGGAATTCGGGAAATGAATATGTTGAGAAGTTTGTGTCCTTTTTAGTATAAATATTAAGTGACGTTCATTTAATAATATTCTTATACCAAACTATTAGAACGACTATCTTTGTTAGTATCATAATGCTATCGGACGTCTGATGTGATGGACATAAAGACTACGAGATTTTGGTAGTTATGTGGCCAACAATGAAAATGGCGAGTACCACGTCAAATTTCGTCAACGCTGTAGTTTCGTCTCGTCTGTCAAATAAATTAAATACATGACGAATGTTATACTAGTCATTTATGAGCCGGGCTGTTTGCAGTTGTGGCTTGATGCAATGTCAATAAAGTTTGCAAGGCCTGATAGTAAGCATTGTGTCGGCAAGTTCTGATTTTTCTCGAATCCCAACATAACGGTCCAAATATTTTAAGTGGGGTGTGAAGGGTCAGAGAAAACTCGAACTACTCATGATTGACGGTTAATACGATATGATCGGCGTGACCTATCAAACATTTGCAAATTCAAGCATATACGTGCACACAGGATTCGATTTTTCTGTAGCATATATCCAATGATCAAAACCTTTGAAACGTAGTGATTTACAGAATTTAAGAATTGAAAGTTATTTGTGGTCACCTACTTTAGACTCTGGCGTGAAACTTTTTTCAAAGGTGTATTTCATAAAAATGCATACTGCATCAAGTTGCAAATATCACAGGCAGCCTTGACTGCGGTTAAATTGCGAGTTACATATTTGCATATGTATTGAAAAGGTCCGTTGTTATTAATATCGAAATCGCAAGCCAGTGGTATTTTGATGCGACTATCTGTGTACTAATTTGGGACCATGATATAAACACTACATAGCATCATCTATATGTAAAGTAGTTACACATGGTTGCCATTAGCGGCACCTAATGTGCCTACCCCGTGCCTAAAAGTCCACTGTGTTAATACGATATGATCGGCTCTGAAGACTACTGACCTAACGCTCTAGATAAACTTGACCTATTGATAGGGAAATCATTCTTCAACTAAGCTTAATGGACTAAAACTATTATTTTCTTATCAAACCTATCATAACAATGCCATCATATCTTTAAATTCCAGAATGTCTGGTCAAGTAACTTAATATGTAAAAGGTTTTATTTTTACATAACTAATTCTTCTTTGGGCATAATGGCCATGAGGTTTGACCTTTTGAACTCAAAATCAAGAATCCTCTTCCATAGTTTAAGTACAAGCCATGTACAAACGATTGGCAAGATATCAAAGTTGTTATATAAGGAACATTATATGTCCATTCCTCACTAAAAGGCGAAACATTTGCCTCTTCTGTCTTTACAGCATACAAAAGTAAGAAGCACTCATTACATCCACTTCTCCCCATGCAGCAGCAAGCCCAGCTCTCTGTCTCGCCAGCAACCACATACTCCACTACCCCATACTGCCCCTCCAAGAGACTAAGTGAAATCGCATGAGAGACATGAACCATTCTAGAAGATGTTTCGGAGTTAGAACGAAAAGACAGGAGAGGTTTCTAATGACGCTGGAAAATATAGGAACACCAGAGGAGTAATAGGCATCATGGAGCACGCGTGGTTCAGCATACTTCAGTGAAGCGGAATATCAAGTACTACACAGGGAAGTGAGACCTGGAGCACCCACATGAGGCAAGAGCGTCGACTCAGCTCCTTCCATGTACAGTAACTACAACTCCTCCTGAAAATCAGTTGGCAGGACCACGTCCAACACAGCGAGATTCTTCAGCGTGAAAGTATCCCAAGCATGTACTCAATGCTGAGCAAACGCCTTCGATGGCTGGGAAACATCCGACACATGTGGGATGAGAGGCTGCCAAAGGAAATGCTATATGGCCATTGGCACTAGAAGAGTCGGCCAACCATCACTCCGCTCCAAGGATATGTGCAAGAGGGACTTGAAAGCATGCGATCTTTCACCAGACAGCTGAAAAGTGCAGTCTTAGGACTGAGCCACTGACGGTCAGCAAGAACGTAGCAGTCGCTGATGGTAGAGAGTCTAACAGGCCGCAGAGAACTGCGAGAGAAAGAAGAGTGCACCAGCAACACAAGCAACTCATACTTCCCAATATGTCTGCACCAGCTGAAAGAAACTGCCACTCGCGCATCGGCCTGTACAGCCACAACAGACGATGAAAAAAAAAACAGACAGACAGCACTCCAAGGGCGCTACTTACATGGTTTCCCGAGACTGATCTGACAATGATGATGACACGGGGAATATTTATCGTTCAATCAAAGATGCCCCTGAACACGATTCGGTATAGATCTGGTTGCTAAAATCCTATCCTCAGCGTGAGTGCACATACACGAATGATCCTGATGAGGTATCTGACGTATCACAGAACACGTTCACTGAAGTATCCGTTGTTTTATGTTTTGCCACGGAACAATGCTCGGAAACCAACCCCTAAAAGTTTTCTCGAAAACGCTCAACTGTCCTGTATCTTAGCATTGGCTTACGTACATCAATTGCAACATAAATGATGTCGTTCCCTTAGTCATGGCTGCTTTCTATGCAGCAAAATTACCTTCGACGTTGCGAATGGCAAACACTTATGCAATGATAAATGGGGTTTATTGTGTAAAAACATTTTATCAAGCCCAACAGTGGCAGAGGCAATTATATCATACAAATGCAAATCAAATATGGCTGCCAATCCCGCCCGCAAACGCAACATGTTACCTCACTTAAGGACATAGTGTTACGAGAATATGCTCTTGAAATAAATAATAGAAAAAGTGAGAAAAAAGCTGTAATAAATAATTTATTTCCCTAGAATTTCAAAGTGAAAAATACGACAAATGAACTTACGCTTTAAGAATTAAATCCAAAAGTAATCCAAAATTTAAAAAATAGAAGTTATAGTATTAAAAAGTCTTGAATGAAACTGAGTTCGAGTCTCGATGAAATCCTAAATCGAAGGCGATGATATTTGTGGTTGTCAGAGAAATGCTACCGTGTCAACAGTCTTTTGTTGAATCACAGAATATTTTCCCAGTTGTGAATTCAGTATAAATTCCAATAAATGTCTTCACCCAAGAATTTTGTCAGAGCACTTTTTTGTTTCCATGAAAAAGAATCACTTAAATTCAATAATTTGGAGAAAATAACACTGATCACAACATAATAAAACTTAACAGGTCAAGAGTTTTAAGCCTTTTTGAATAAATATTTATCAAAACAAGTTATACACTAAGACGCAAAGCAGATTCCATGATGAGGGTCAAATGTTCATTCTTCTGAAAAATAAATAGAAGTTTGTAAAAATTGATAAATGCTGCTTGTAACGTAGTCCAGGTATAACCATGACTCAACAATTCTTACTCTGAGAAAGATTTTAAAAAAATTAATGAAATAAGTTTTTTTAACCAAAACTGTCATTAATTTTGGACCAAGGTCAGAAAATAGAAACAACGTTAGTTGTTTATGTCAATGAAATAAAAAGAAAATATAGAAGTCAATCAGGTTAAACAAAACTGAACTCAGGTTTGGATAAGAACAAGTCCAGTAAACAATGTTACATTACATAAACATGAAATGGATTTTTTTTTATTAAAAAAAATAAAACTAACAAGCAACCAATTAAATTAAATATACATAATACATAGAAAGAAAAAAACAAAGGGAAATTTATTCAGAGCTGGTCAGTGTATGGTAAACGAGTTAGTATTGACAGAACCAACCTTGATTTTCTCATAATGGATACTACTGTAACCAGAACATTTATTTTAAAACCACAAGCAAACCTTGTGCGAGCAAGGTTGCCTATGGTCGATAATCTTGCGCGTCAATGGTGAATCTCCACAGTACGTCCACATGAGATTGTCCGTGCTGCCATACGCCGACATCAATTTGCAATCATTGACAAACCGATATCCCAAAACAGCCGTCAAAGTTGCCACGGACTCATTTTACATCGAAAAAACGTTTAGGTGCAAATCCAATTTCGAATCCTGTAACAACTAAGTACGGTAAGGTCGCCTTCCCAGACGAGTGTATGTCACATGGCGCTTTGAAGATTAAGCGTGAATTCATGCCATTTCCTGATCTATATGCGATATACACTGCGGGCAATCATGTTGGCCAACAAGATTATCGCTGTAAAAATGGCACAGCCATCAGCGGCTCCAACGGTGAATAATCCTGTCAAATCACTCAAACTTGTTTTTTCTGAATGGCGGTGATGGCTCAGGTAAACCAACGAGATCCATTAACGTATACTCTTCACACAATCTCATAGTTTTGACTCCGACACATAAATTCGCCGCAGACTTCAAAACTACAAGACAAGTTCAAGCACTGACATATTAGTTTTGGGGTATTTTTTATTTTTCAGGTGGAGTTGCGGCTCAAACTGGGTCAGTGCTGGATGGGCCGGAAAAAATAAAACTCGGGTTATAATACGGAAAGAATTTTACACGGTCTCATTTTAGAAATTAAAATCTTTTTAGCATGGCTGTTCACGAAACATTGTATAATCGCGTACGGTGAGCACTCATTGGTAAATCCATCCAAGAATAGCTAAAATGTACATCTGGTTACTGCGAAGACGTCACTAATGTTTACAGGGCCGAAGATTACCAACACAAACCATAAAGGTTAGAATGCGTTTGCAGTCCGATAAACTACAATATCATAAAATGCTCAAGGCAATCAAGTAAACGTCTCAGCGAGATTTTATTTTGGCGTGACCTCCAAAGACTGCGTTGTAGTTTTTTGAAACGAAGTTCATGATACTCTTTAGAGAAATAGCCAAACGAGCAAGTACCGGCCGTTGGATACCCACAAGCGAAACGTATCGTCGCAATACCAGGAGAGGGTAGATGTGCTTCAGCCGAGAGGGTCAAACTTGTATTGAACGTTATTGTCATATTATCACTTCATGACGTTGATCAGGCATTTCCCGTGCACAAATCTTTGTGAGTTCATATATACACACAATAAACGTTCATTTTTCACAAGAAAATCTCCAGCGGATTGTGATGATCGAATATAATGGTCAAATCTAGCATAGCTTGCAGTGTCGCAGGTCAAATATATGCAATATACCATAGATCGTACTGATGGCCAAGAAGGTAATCACTTTGTTAATGTAGCATAGACATGTCTCTAGTGCAATTGACGTCGTGGAGCAGAAAGCAGACACCACCAGCGACATCATTTGATTAATCACCTTGGAGGTAACTTTGTATACACTGGTATCACATGTATCTCCTCGTAAACAAAGTCACCTGTTAGGAACCCTTGGTCCGCAGATTGTGCTTCAAGGTGATAAATCGCATTGCTTCAACGGGTCACATTTTAAATTTTATACGTGGTGAAGCTCCAGATAAAATCAGTAACCCTCGCTGCTCTACCTTATCTTTCTCCATCTATGCGCGTCAATGCATCTTCGACCTCGGACACTGTGCTGTATGTCAGTGGTGAAGCTCTGTTGTAGCGACTGGACATATCAACTACTGTCATCATGTATTTTGTATCTGCCATAGCGTGGTAGAAACGAAATATCAGCCTGGTGTGCTTCTTTGGGTGTTCTGATGTTCAACCATCCTCGTGGAATTTGTTCTATTAGTAAATAAAACTGCCATAATGCATGTTGTACTAATCAGACTTCTAATATTTTATTAACGTGAGTTGCACTTCCTGATTCGCTTATTGCGCCGGTGTCCTTCCAATAACAACAAGTACTGTAATAAGTAAACTTCATTATTTAACCAGGTCTGGACAATTCTTTTTCTGCACAACCTTCGGATACCACGGACTGCTTATATATCCAGCGCAAGCTTAACCCTCATCACAGTCATTATTAATCAGCGTGATAGACTTTCTCTAATTGTAGATGAACCATTGTTGTTTAACGAGTCAATAAGCGCAAGATCGACTGTGTCTCGACTTGTTAAAAAATCTTGACTACGATACTTGCTATCGTGCCCGTAATACACAGGATTTATCTGTCCATCTGTCATCTATACGTGAAGCGTAATTTTCACACATACGGTCACCCAGTGGAAATGTATTACTGTCCCTTGCTGCCTGTATTTGCTGAGAATAAAACAATGACCCATATACAGAATATCAGTCAAGAGTTGTTCCAATCTTACTGTGAAGTGGTTACTATAGTTTTCAATAAATGCAAACGAGAGCTAAAGAAATGATCTGAGTATTGGTAATAAATGATAGTTTACATGGAATAAGATCCAATAGGTCAAATATTAAGATAGATTGTAAGTATTATTAAGTAGAAAATAATATTAGGATGACAACTGTATCATACAATACAATGAAATCGATAAAAAATGTGTCCGCAGTGAAAAAAGTGAAATTCAGTGAAAAATATTTGGAGTATACATTTGTCTTCGAGAGCAGACTACCTTATAGCACATTTTATTTTAATTTCAGCTGCTTGATAGTATGATATGACGATGGTTTTATATACTTTCCATGAATATTTTGGTGCATATATGGAAGATGCTAGTCCCGTTGGCTGATGGGAATGAGTATGTGCTATTATGCAAGAAGCCTGAAGGAAAGTCATGTTTATTGAATACAGGCCGTGTTGATTGGAGACAAGCCATGTCGATTAAACCTTGGAAACACACGTCAAAGGGACCTTTTATTGGTATGTAATACAGCTTCACTCCAAGATCAAGAAGATGTACCCACAAAGTAGGAACTTCCTCAGAAGATGTATGGAAATAATGGATGATGGACTGCTAGAGATACCGGTTGGAAAAGCACAGACATAACCAACTCGAATCTTCAAGACTAAATACATCTAAAACTTGTAACTATTTTTAGGTTCCAAATAACCTGTATCTCAAATAGTCAGAATGACATCTGCTATCACAGTTAGAGAATGCTTTACTGACAAAGAAATCGCAATATTTATTTCCAAGAAACCTTCAGTAGCCTGTGAAGGGTGTGTGCCCCAAACCCTATTTTGAACTAGAAAACATGATTGTCCCCTTCCTTAACCCACTCATTCTAGTCTAAAGAACTACAAAAACATCGTTCTTGACGCAACAGCGTATATTTCATAATCTATTGCCGACACTAGGAAATGCCATTGAATCAGCGTCCCCTATATCTATGACAGGTAGGTTTAGTCATCCAGCTATCAACTATTTGATATTTTTGCATTTTACTTCTGTCAGTAACTTTCCAACTTCCTTTTTATAGTTTCTCAACACAAATTTTTAGAACTATTAAGTATTTTACAATCATTGTCAATTCCAGGTTGCATTGTTGTTTTATCTTCAAGCTCTTAATTAAATATATCTAGTTCGACATGTTTGTATAACGTAATCATAGACACAGTTTCTGTCACCGCGTTTAGTGCAGCATTAATATGATATACGTTATACTTTTATGTAATGCTTGTTAGAGTATCAAAACTAGATATGTTATTATCAGGTTAGTGTCAGCATCATTATATACTATTTCTAACAGCGTCTTTGTATCATAATTATCCATACCGAGTACACGAAATAATATATGTTTAGGAAATATGTCCTAGAGCTTATAATTTTTAAGGAACTTGTATTTCCATGTTACAGCTAGTTTGTCAAGCTCGTAGTGAATCGTCTTTCGTCGCTCTTGATCCGATTTTTACCACTATGAAATTTTTTTATGATTAGATTTATTGAGAGTAATGTTTTCTTTATTTAGCTCGACCAGTGTGTTTGTATAACATTTGTCAACCTTTAACCCCAGCTCTTGGCGGTCACTTAAATAACAGTATTTGCTAATTATATTAACGCCTCTGATCGTGTATCTCATTTGAGTTTTTCTCAATCCTGGATTTCTAGCAAACCTATCGCTGTTCTCAGAAAAACCAAAAACCTAATGTTCATATTCTAGCAATTAAATTGACCATTCTTGCTTCCTCAACAATCTATGGGTTCCGTGAATCAATATCAGCTATTTCAATCTCCGTTTTCGGATTTAGTATAACATTATAAAACTCTTTGATACCCTGACAGATGCAGGATCAGTAGACATTATAGACTATAATCACATCAAAATCACAATGACCTATACTAAATCATCGCGTGTATATATCTGAAACATCGTTAAACCTGCATAAGTACCTGTAGTGCCGAAAACATGAATATGGACATTCGAATATTTTCTGTGGTTTGTTACGTATCGGCTCGTTTGAAGTAACATAAAAGAAG
>QKMX01072797.1:0-15037 GCA_003401595.1 Venustaconcha ellipsiformis | reverse complement strand
CCACCTGTTTTGAGAGACCAGTATCTCCATGCACAGATTTCTGTATTATATAGTTTATGACCAGTTATGAGAGAACACCTGTCTTGAGAGATCATTTCTTTTTGGCAGAAGAGGTAGTCTTTCAAGACAGGTTATACTTTATAGTGAAACCTGTCAAAACCAAAACCTCCAGGGACCCACACAATTTCAGTTTTCAGAGGTTTTTGGTTAGTGAGGCTTTCACAGATGTCAGATACTAAGACATTCCTAAGCATGGAACTGAACCTAATAGCACAGATAGATGTTTACTGATTTCTCTCAGACAATGTCAGCATATAGCCATGTACTATGCTTGGTTAAATCCATCATTGATGGTTTTAGGTAACAGAAATAAAGTTATTCAAGTGGCATCAGTCAAGGTATGCATCAGCTATGTACTCCAACTGAATTAGATAAAATTCTTTTCAATTTTGTTTTGTATTATCATGCTTACAAGAGAATATGCTTAGATACCTGCATCATTACCTTTGACCACCAAATCAATGGCTGAGTGCTGACTAGTTCATTGAGATGCAACTAAATACAAAACTTTAAGGAAGCACAAAAATGTAATTGATGAATTTTGACCTGACTTTAAGGTCAATTAAGCCTAGCTTTCAAAACATATCACCAAAGTAGAACCAATTAAATATTGCAAAAACCTTTTTAGTAACCCCCACCCCCAATCTCGAAGATTAGTGAAAACAGAATTTTCAAAATTATTATTATTGTTTATATGCAAGAAGGAGATTAATTAATTTGTTTGGAAGTAAAACATAAACATTATCAAGAGGAGGTTTGCTTAATTAGAGTCAATAATGGATATATTTCATTGCATGGGTAGAAATTCTTGAATTTGCCAAACACAAGATGAAACATATTCACTGAGACAAGCAAATATTGTGTTTGTTTTATGCTTCAGAGTACTGTGTAGCAATATGTATGACAACTGTATAATACTGTACACATTGTAATAATGTCAGCCACTTTATAATTGTTTATTTTCTGATATGTCTTGTGTATATTCACACAACTATTGTTTGTAATAGCACAGTTCTCCTTTTAATTTAAGGCAAAACAACATATTGAAAACAAAAATAGAAGAAAAAAGTACATGCACAATTGGATTTGAACTTGGATTTTGAGTATGTGAGGCAACTATAATTGCAATTAGACCATCTTTTGCAAGCATCTAAAAATGGCTAGAATTTTTTCTTTATAATAATATTAATGCAACTGTGAAAATATGTTTTCAATTTCACTCAAATGATTTATCACAACTAACTTGCTTGGAAAATCCTGTAATTCATGGCCTAGCATAAAATAAGAGACTAAAATAATGCACAGTTTAAGAAATAAAATGATTTTGCATGATCAACTATGAAAACACCCAAACGATGACGAAACTGATATCATTAATCTTGATGGAAGTTCTGGCCTATGTACTCATTGGGTTGCAAACATGACTGATCCACATGCAGTTGTGAGAGGACGACGATGATGTGCAAGCAAAATGATGCATAGACAGCAACAACAACATGATCAGAACTGAGATAAATGGTTGATTACTATCCGATGTTGATACAATGACTGGTTCCCTTAATATGGTTAATAATACAATTGCTGGTCTTGAGAATCATAATCAAACGATGACGCCATAATGAAGAAAGACGTTGACAATAGCAACATCCCGATGGAATGATCATTTAGATCTGGTTTTGCTACTCATGTAGCTGCATTTGTAAATTTTTGTAGAAACACATATAGAGGTATTAATGATGTTTTTGGAAGTCCAGCAGTTATCACCATCAAACTCTCCAAAATAAAAAAGATTGCCGACATTAAAAAATTACAGATGATGTAATACATACAGTAGTGTCTGGATCAACATTATGGCCCCAACTCAATAAATCCATCAAATATCTCTCTATGGTTTACAGCATATACAGACTTTCAGTAATTGGCATTACAAAATTTACAATATCTATCACTAATTTTTGGCATTTTTTTTAATTAGTGGATCTTTTGGTTCTATGTTATATTGGAGCATAATGGTTGAACCCAATGAAAATACCTGTAATTTATTATTGGTGTATTGAATTCGTCTCCAATATGCCACCTACTTAGATTAACAGGAATCTACATAATGAACTAATTGATGGATGTTATTTCAGCGCAACATTACAGATATGGACAAGTGTGTTTGTTGCAGACCCAACTCAAAAATACCATTGATGAATATACAGTAAAACAAAAAAAAAAGAATATCACAGATGTATCATTGCTACTGACATAACTGCATACACTTCATCTGCAGTAGTCACTGAAACAACAACAATGATCGGATCATTATTAGTCACATACATAATAGCACCAGTAATAGGAATTGGTGCTGCAGCTATAATTGGTGTTGCTTAATGTATTCTTAATATCATCGCCAAAAATATCAATGTGCGTAGATGATAAATTACACGAGTATGCAACATTGCTATCAGCAGCAACACACGCACACACCAAATAATCACCTCTGCTATCATCAGGGCTCAACAGTGATATAATATCAGAACGGGAATTAGCAGTAATGATTAAGGTTTATAATGAAGTAACTGGAAACTAGACCTCTTTGTCTCCTCATAATGATCCCTAATTTTAAATCAGGAAGTAAATAATAATGTCACAAGAATTTCTAGAACATATCGTCGCTAACATAACACCAGCAGCAAACAAAATATCAGTAAGCTCAACCAATCTTCAGTCCAATGTTAGCTTTCCAACAACAATTCCAGCCAAGAAAATAGCATCAGCACAAAAGAGAGCATATTACAGCTGGCCAAATATTCTTATAAAAATAAATCCGATGAAACCCCTGACTGGCAAGTTGTTGGTATTCATATGGGAACTGTTATCAAACATAAAAAAGATTAATAATGAATTCCAATGCAGGATTAAATCTATCACAGGAAAAGAACCCAAAAATGCTATTACAGTTCATGAGCCAACATTATCAGCCATGGTATAAATTTTGACACCTGACTATGCTGTAGAGATATATCAGTCATCAATCTGAACTTTGTAAAAATGGCCAGAAGTACAACCTCCAGTACGGACAGCACCACCGCAGCTTAAATGGTCTGATTACATTTCAAAAATTCTCCATTGAGGCATTTGGAGCAAGCTAGTTTTCAAATCGACGAGAAGAGTACAGTGCCATTAGATTCTAAAAAACATTTTTTTTTACTGTGACTGTTGGTTCAAAATTTCCAACGCCACTAAGAACTTTCATTATTATGAAAATAAAAAACTAATTGACAAAAAATACATTAATTCGTCCATCATAGACATTACACCTGAACACACTCATGTACGCAGCAAACTGCTTCAATTGTTTCAAAGTTACATGCAAGAATATCCAGATAATGATCTAAGGCAGCAAATAACTGAAATGAAACAACATCTAAATCAAATTGTAATTCTGACCTCGGGTATGTCAGTTGGGTTATTATAGAAACAGTAATTGCTACTGCAGATGAATTCATTGATCTTCAATCAGATAAGAAGACAATGACATTTAAGCAGTTGTTTTTCAGACACTTTGCATTTACAGAACAGATTTACCAAAATTCATTATAACCAGGATTTAATTCACTGACACCAATGATATCATTGATGAATATTTTCCAGCGATATTAGAATCATGGAGAAAAGTATTATCATCTCCTCCAGATATTCTCAAACATATCAATGATCCACATGGTGGTAGTCATCATATACCCCAAGGTATTGTCAATATCACACCAACAATCTCAATCTTGTATATGATGAAATTGATGGCAGCTATCAAGTAGATTTTGAACAACATGGATATACCTTATATTCATTCATCCCCGAAGTTCTGCCTGGGTTTTTAATTGTATCACTACCTGTTAATCTGGTTTATTAAAAAAAAATTCAATATATCCTGACAGACAACATCGCTTCTGAATCATTTTATACTAGATGGAGGGAGATAACTCTGTTGAGTATAGTGACTAAAAATGGCCACAGATTAGTTTTTGTTATAGCTCACACTGTAGCAGATAAGCCATGTCTCATTTGCATGTAATCCAGGTAAGCTATTTTTATATTTCCAGGTATAGATAGTTCCCAAATGACATCTGGCAGATTTATATGGTCTTTGGAAGTTGAAATAAATTTATTGAATAGTCCACACTGCAAAAACTACACATTGTGATTTGTTCTATATACCCTGTTTTTGGTGAAGGCATGTAGGTTGCCCATTATCCAGGTAAAATGATCTGCTATAGGCAACTTCATAATAATGAATGTTTTCATGGACTGATAAAAGATAGTCAATTATTACCGACAAAAAATTAAAAAATTATTTGAGTAATTTAAAGACTATTATACAAAGTAAGAATTATATATTTGGAAATACTGGCAGTAATAATAATAAATCTCCAAGGTCAGATATATCTGTAACATTTGAGTTTGCATCAAAAAACCTTTGTTTGGAAAACAATTTACATAACATGTTTGGGCCCCAATAGTTTTATTACTCTGTATGCTTGATGTAAAAATAATGATAACATTGATTGTAAGTGAAGCAATTATACCATATTGTCTGCAGAAATAAGTTTGGTAACCACAACAGAAGAAATATTCGCTTGATGAAAATCTGGCGGATACAGATCTCAAAAATAAACTTGCAAAAAGATCTTGGAAGAAAAATAACTGCTAATACAACAGAGAAAAGCACATTTATAAGTTGAAGTAATGTTAACTTATCGGATGGAACTAAATTAGGTGCAGTTGTCAGCTACAGTGATGGTGACTCACCACAATTTACTCTTTTAAGATCTTCAATGCTAGTGTACATTTCGATAAAATTATTGATGATAAACAGATTTCCTGATACTGTGGTTAGAATCACCACAGAATCATTTTATATCAACAAAATAAAAAGGATTGCTAAAACAATTACACATTGGCGCTGAAGCATCATGGGGCAAAATGGAGAATAAATTGTGAAAAATTCTTAGTTATTCTGAATCTGCCGACACTGAATCTAAAGAAACATATCACAAAAATAAACAGATGTCAAAATTTTGATCAGCTCTATCAGTATATAATTATGTGGCCAGACATAAAAAAGTTTGTCTCAATCGACTGGAGGTTCTGGTAAAACAATATGTGCAATTGAAATATTTTGGAATTTTGATATGGTTTAACTCCTGCTTGCCAGAGAAATGTACAAATGAGAAGTTAAATCTCATACTTATTACAGCTTCTTTAGATGGAAAGGAGATATATGGACTATTGAGCAAATGGGTGAGAAATATATCCCTTAGATTATTGTCTGTGATGAGAAATGCACAGTATCTATGGAGGTATTAAAAATGTTTCTTGATTGGTTGTTGACAAGAAATGCTGCTGTTACCATGCATCAACCACCACCTTTTGTTAAATCATCTCTGTGGGAATGGCTGAAAAAGTTCATAGATTATTATGAGGAAATAACTGATGATCATAGAGCTATTGATGAACCGCTGAAAGAGTTTAAAGGGTTAATTAGACTGCAGCCAGATAGTATTCAACATAAGATAAAGTGTGAAGTAATGATGATGAATGATTTTTGGTATTTGTGGAGGACTGCTAATTTAATAGTTGCAAGTATGAAGATAGTTCATAATACACTCCAACACCAATTATTTCACATCCATACAGAAAAGTTTGCAGATTTACCTGTGCCATTGTGTTTTCGACCAGCAGATACACACAAACAGAATATCGAACTTGTGATTCCAGGATGCTTGGTAGAACCAAGGAAATAAAAACTCATTCTTAATGATATTGTTTTTTTGTCCTGTGAGTGCTGTTGAGAGCATGTTAACGATGGACAAATCTCCATGGACTCTAGGATATGATATAATCATTCATTCATCACAAGAATTAACTATTTCTGATAGACTGATAGAAATATCTGTATTGTATATGACCATATCGAATGGTCAAATTTAGTTTATCTAGTAGTATTGTGAGTCAAAAGAATGTCTCAGCTATGGAGGGTCTGGAAACCAGAGCTAGCAATTGCAATGATATAGTAAGGAAAAAATTAGTGGTTATCATCGTTCTGACAAAAAAGTAAATGTGACTTCGATCTTGACATTAAATTTATTATGACACTGAAACGACAACAAAATCGTCACTGTGATTGCTGTAACACAGTAATGTTGTGGCAGAATTCTACTGATGACCCATGACAGTTTATCATGGATAGAATTAATAGAAATTTCGGCCATACATGCTAAAATGTGATGTTGACCTGTCTTGAGTGTAATCGATGTAGGAGTGCTGGTGTCCTGCATGCACAGAAGTGAAGGCAGTGGTAATTGTGTATTTTCAAGAATTACTTGTAATTGTTCACATACAAATCCATGTTGAGGAGCAATTAGATCTAGTCTGTAGATTGCATGTCTACCAGTGGATCTTACCATCCTGGAAATTAGGTGTGGTCATACTCCAGATAGGATCAGTTGCTTTTTTACCCTCTTCAGTTACACCAGGTTCACATAAATATCTTAGAGTCACATTACCTAGAACTAGTTATTTTGAGAAAGTGTCACATTGTTGTACTGGCATTTGTTTTTTTTTGTAATTGCATTAATGGCTTTCATAGAAGTTCCATGATCAATTTCATTATTAAACACATTTATTACACTTGGTAGTCTTGCAACCCACTTATAAAATCTCTTATTCGCCTGAACTTTATTCAGGGTTGTTTCTGCACATATTAATATCCAAACAATCACTCAGCAAGTGTTCGATTACTCAATGACTTTCTGATCACAATGAATTGCATTGTGCCCTTGTCTGATTTTAACATTATGTTGTTCCATCAGAAATGTTAGTGCACCAAAAGATTCCTCGCCAGGATCAGCCTGTAGTAGCTGTGAAATTACTGACAGTATTATTAGAAATAAATCTGTATTTGCTCATACCACACTGTCCACACTGGACTATAAGCACACGCTTTTTATTTTTAATTATTCTTTTTTGTTAATCCACTGGTGGAGGTGGGTGCTCTGCATTGAACACAATATAAATTCGTATTAATTATTATACTTCTATAGATTGGATATCATTGATTTTTCAGCAACACAAAGCAAGAGCCAGTGAAGCATCATCCAGTGCCACCAAACTCTATCAGAGCAATTATCATAGGTCCATCTGTGTCTGGTAAGATGCAGTTGTTGCTTAATCTAATAATGAGATGGCTCAAGTGGGATAAGTTGTAATTGGTGGTACCGCTTGTACATGATCTAGTGTTGCTATGATGTGCTCAAAGATTTTAATGAAGAAACGAAGTTGTCAGATGAAGATGGCAATGATATTATTGATTATATCACTGATAATGATGATGCTCCATTCTGTAGATGACCATAATCAATGTATTAATAAGTTTGTAGTTTACAATGATGTGATGCTGGACAAACAAACAAACCCAGCTTGAATATTTTCATGAGGTAGACACAAAATCACTGATGTTATATATGTTACTTAGTGATATATGCAAATACATAAAATGATCAACAATAATTGGAATCTTTTAGTTGTGATTAATGGAGTTGATTATCCACACACTAAGAAGCATCATCAGACTTGGTGTTCTGCAGACATAGATATGATTAAGTTTAAAATCTTTTTCTTGCAAGCACAAGCAACCCCACATGGATTTATCACAATAAATTTACATGATCCTTGGTCACGATATTGCATTAGTCTCAATAAAATTTTGGGTTGAGAGAGACAGCAGAATAGAGGTTGATGACGAAAAGTGAGTGTCCCATATCGGTAAATAAATTTAAAAACACATGCATCAAAGATAAAATAACCCAATTAGAGAGAGAGAACAGTCGGTTTGACTTTGTATTTTCGTTTTCATAGAAGTTTTATTTAAAAAAGGACTTCTATAAAAATTGTACACCCACCCCTTTTGGTGGTTGTCTCAATATGCAGTGAGGATGACATCATTTCATGTTGTTATGGCTGTCATTCAATAACCTGCACCCTTACTTATGGTGCGGTCTACTTTTTTGGACCCTGTTGCACATGTGTTATTGAGGGAGAGGTGTAAATGAGTACAAAAGGGCAAGATATGTTTGCAGTTACGTCTGGAATTTAAAACTGTACAACTTTAAAAATGAATGTACAACCTGAAAATCTAAGAAGGTCTTCTGACAATAAACAGAAATATGATTAGCAAAATTCATCTGTCTACCTCAAGTGAGCCTGTTCTTAATTCTGCTAACAAGACCTTTGTCCTGAAAAGTTCCTTTTGAAAAATGTTCAAAATATAATAAAAGAAATGCATAAAGTACACAAATGTGTAAAATAAAATAGAAAAATGATAAATAAAATGGAAAAATGTGTAATGGAAAATGGAAAAATGTGTAAAAGAAAAGAGAAAAATATGTCAAGAAAATAAAAAAAATGTGTAACATAGAATAGAAAATCGCAAACCATAAAACAGAACAATGTGGCCTGAAAATGTACTAAAATTTTCCTTTATATGTCAATGTAAATATACCTATCAAATTTCACTAGGTTTGCTGAATTACTTTTGCAGAATATTACATTCAAGCTTTTTAAATGAAAAGACAGACATATAAACAGACAGATTAAATGTAGATAGCCCCCACTCAAAAATGAATGTAGCATAAACATTACTAGATATATACTAGACTTTAGAAAGCATGAATCTTATGTGGATCAAGGCAGTGTAAGTAACAAGAATCTGAATTGAAAAGTTACAAACGGAAGGAAAACCTAACTGCCAGTAGGCAATCATCACTACTCATACCCTCATTATTCCTGGTGTACCCAATGCAAGCTTCCATGTTTCTTCTAGCATTGCCTCCACTACAGAATCCTCATTGTATCGATGAAGACGTCCACATCCAAGTGGTGGAAGGGCCAAAGATGTTACACTATATGTTTTACATTTCTCGAAGCAAGTTCTCATGACTTTTCTCACCTCCTGTAGAAAAGCAATTCGGAGTAAACTCATTACAAAAATAAAATATGCTTCAGCAAGGATTAAAAGTATAGATGTTTTCATTTTCTTCAAATCATATAGGTCAAGGCCATTAACATTCAAATTATATAAGCCAAGATCATGGACATTCAAATCATATAGGTCAAGACAATGGACATTCAAATCATATAGGTCAAGGCCATGGACATTCAAATCTTATAGGTCAAGGCCATGGACATTCAAATCATATAAATCAAGACCATTGATGTTCAAATCATATAGGTCAAGGCCATGGACATTCAAATTATATAAGTCAAGACCATGGACATTCAAATCATATAGTCAAGACAATTGAAATTAGTATAGCCATTGAAAAATGACGACCAATGAACAGACAGATGGAAATGATATCTGTGATTATAAAATTAATTAATTTATCAATCAGTCAAATGAACATGAGTAGCAAGTTACAAATTATGATCACTTATGATTTGTGTCATGCA
The DNA here is from genome assembly GCA_003401595.1 of Venustaconcha ellipsiformis. Taxonomy (NCBI): domain Eukaryota; kingdom Metazoa; phylum Mollusca; class Bivalvia; order Unionida; family Unionidae; genus Venustaconcha; species Venustaconcha ellipsiformis. The sequence goes on along the minus strand of QKMX01072797.1, from coordinate 5,482 downwards.
TTGTCAAGGTATCACTAAACTAATTAACTTTATGATATATATAGTTTTTATTTATTGTATAGATTTTTAATGAAATATGGTGCATTAAAGAAAACACAAAACATCATGACTATAATACTTGACTTCAAGGTTAGCATGAACACAACACACAAAAATCTGCCTGTTTAGTGATGTGACAACTTCTGGAAGCACAGCTGCATTTAAAGAAGTGATATGAATTATTGTGCAAGTGACCATTCTAGAAATGGCCAAATCACATGTGATCACTTTGTCATTCTATAAAAAAATGGAGAGGCAGAATTTAATTAACATTTTCTTTCATTTTCATTTTTTTAGGTCTTTATATCTTTTTGCTATTGAAAATTTGAAAAAAAGTAACAATATTCAATTCGGCAGATATCTATGAAAAATCTGAGAAGAATATTAATGATTTTCTCAGTATTGTCAAATAAACTCTTGACAGTAAATCACAATAACCCAGTTAAGCTGTATCCAAAATATATTCATCTGAACAAATTCAAACATAGCCTATTGATCAGAATATGTGTAAAGTATGCCTCCACTCCATTATGATCTTGTCTTCAAACATATTTAACTGGCAAAATTACAATCAATCTGAGGCTTACTTAGTCCCAACAAACCTTATAAATTTCAAACTAAACCTTGTTCTGTTAGTGCAGATTTTGATAATTTGAAAAAATTCAGTCATCAATGGTGAGTGCAATGTTAAATGCTATTTTAAGTTGATGGAGCAGCCTAATTGTACATTATAAGTTACATTATGATTGTCACACATATATCTGTTCAGGTAAACTAAAAGTTGGTTCACTGTACACAATGTGCATTATACCAACAACTATATTAAGCAAAATTAAAATAATGGGGATAAAGATACCAGGCTAAAAGTCTCTGAATCATGAAATGGTAAGTAGAATATAGGCTTTATCAATTTTGTTTTGATAATAAACTACAGATACAAAATTTATACAGCATGAATAAAACGGATGTTCTAACATTTTTATAAATTTCACCATAGAACAGTGACTAAATTTCAAAGTAACTGCTTGCAGTTTTTGTTTTTATATCTTGTAAATTATTCCTAGTGATTCTAACATGTATGAATCCAGACATTTTTTTTGATTTTGTCTTTAGGGTTTGTTTTCCATTTGTAAGCTGTTCATTGTCCATGACAAAATGAGCTTGTTTAGCTTGAAACATTGTGAAACCATTTCAGATATGCACTGTAAGCTTTGTGTTAATAAAATATTCATAAAACAACATTTACCCTGACAGAACAAGGTTTGGCTTCAAATTTTTATAATGTTTCATTAGGAATTAAATAATCCTCTGCTAGACTGTAACTGTGTCACACAAATACTTTTGAAGAATGGATGTGGGGTATGATTCATAAAAGACTGGAGGCAGACTGCAGTAGGATATGAGAAACAATGAAGACAAGGGCTATCTAGAGGGGACAGCTAGGGAAAGAATTTAAACAACCAAACTAAGGTTTAAAACAATGCTGAAAAGAATCATAGAAGTTAGGTCATAGCTAATAAAATATTGGTGCGTAAAATGTTCATTCTAAAAATGACTTTCAAAATATGTTTATTTAAATATCTGACAAAGTATGGGGATTAGACAATACATATCTATAAGCAATCTGAACAAATTCTTTATATAACATGCAACCCAGCTGATGCAGTATAAACTATGTAAACATTTCCCCACAGTCCATGATATATATCAATAGGTGCAGGGGTATAAATATCCATTGCCCAGGAAAAACTAAAATTTAATGCTGGGCAACCATTCTTCCCAGTGTTGGGCAGCTAAAAATTATTTTTAAAATGATCATATTAAGAATTATAATGTAATTTTATACATTTTTTTAGGGACAAATATTTAATAATTAAACTTTTCCTTTGGGAACCAACAGTAGTGTGCCCAAACTGTCTCCATATATAGCACAATGTTATTAGATACAGCAAATTATTTCCATACATAGTTGAGTTTTGGGTGATAGCTGTTGGTAAGATATAGTTGAGTGTTTGGTGACATACTGCTGTTGGTAACATATAGTGAGTGTCTGGTGGCTACAGTTGGTAAGATATAGTTGAATGTTGGGTGATTGCTGTTGGTAAAAGGTCACACTAATCCACATAAGGCTACTTTATCTGGTCTGATTACAGTATATCCATACTAACAGTCTCAAAGGACAAACCCTTAAGGAAGCAAGGCCTGTGAATCTTCATCTTTTGTCAACACACCAATACATGGTAAAAGTATCTTTCATCCTTTTCAAGACAAATTCAAAATGGCAGAACAGTAAATATCATACCCTTTCAGTGTCATCTACTCGTGTCTTCAACATAACATGGAGAACCACGTCACATTGCAGATTTCCAGTACCTGCTGTTAAAACGAATCCATCTTCTTCAGATTGAACATTGTTGTTGTACATCTGAAAGGAAGAAACAAATCCATCAATGCATAGTTGAGGGTTTCCTTTCAAAACAAATGAAAAATAAAGAATACAAAATAAAGGTCTCTATCATATCACCCAAAGTACAAAAAGTAAGTAAACTATTTAGTATAACGTTTGTTTTATAACCATATTAATACTCAGAATAAAACAATAAAGATATACATGTACTTATTTCAAAATAATAGCTTGAATTTAATGTTCCTATCATATTACCCAAAGTACAAAAAGTAAGTAAACTATTTAGTATAATGTTTGTTTTATAAAAGCTAAAACCATCATAATTTAAATACTCATTATAAAAAATAAAGATATACATGTACTTATTTCAAAATGTTCATGGGGAATCAGATCTTGTGGATTTTGTGTTTGCAGCAAGCAACAAATTTAAAGACCCAATAAAACTGCTTCTGCTGTCGAATATGACCCCTTTTCTCTTTTTTTCTTTGCTCTCATTAGCAACCAAACATTTATGTGTGTAACACTTGACGTCTGTAACAAGAAATTATCTATTGATCAAACCTGAGAAAAATAGATGCTTTATATTACATGTTGTTAATGTAGGAAAGATATAATGGAAACAACTTACAAAATAGTAAATACTTTATGGTTTAAAGACAATGAAGATTGCAAAACGAATCAAAGTCTTAGAATCTTACTTGAAGGAAACCAAATTGTCATATGTCCCATTGCGGAAAAAGACTGTCCTGAAATTTTAATTAATAACACAAAAAAGGTCTAGATGTTGCGAACTTTGCAATAATTAAAAGGTGAGAAAAGACAGGCTTAGTTCTGATTGCTACTGTTATGGATATTATGAATTTTGGATGAGGACTTTATCTCCACAGCTAAAATACATTTGAAGACATAATTTTCATTACAATCATACAGAGTAGATTTATAAGGATAAGTATGCAAAGACATGCCCAACTTGTTTAAGTCATTTATATTTGAGAAAAATAATTTGATTTTTACTGGACTATTTTCAGTGTAGCAAACCAAATCCTAGAAAAGGATTTTAATTTTTGAAATGATACACAGCTAATTGTGAACTTCAAAAATAACAACAGCAACATGAATGATATCAGCCATACCAGAAGAAGTATGAAAGAGTGAGTTAATGTCAATACATTTTGCTATCTGTGTCAAATCACAAATTTTGCTGTGACCTATAACAATAATTTTGCATTCCCAAAGATATATAGTGCTATTACAAATAAATGATACATTTATTGATAAAATGTATCACTGACTTTTTCTGTATATACGTGTGTTATAAATTAAGTCTTTGCAAATCACCGAATATAACAAAGGACAAACCAAAACTCCAATTACTGGAATAATTCAGTACCTTGTCAGCATGTTAATGAAGATATGGTATGCTAATTATTACATTTTGTTTGAAGTTGCAATGGAAAGGAAGTAAAACTCAGGCATTTATTTCTGAAGAAATGTATGATACAGGAAACACATCATATAGCCTTGTGATTATATCCAACATTTTCAACAACTGTCCTTGAAGCTTTTTAAGTTTTTGACATGAACATTAAAATATAATGGCATTTGCTTTGCACCCTAATCTATTAATGTCTGAAACAGAAATGTCTTTAACACTTTTGCCATGACAATAAACTGAAAATAGATAGTTATATGGCTACAAAATACTATTTGAAAGGGCTACAATTTAGAAAAACTGTAAGATATGCATGAATCTTTATAATAATATTTCATTTTTTCACATTTTACTCAGCAGAACTGAACAAAATTCTGGAATAAATGATATGCAGTTGATATTCCGATTTGAAAACACCTCCAATGAAGTATGCAACATATTGTATAGTGATGTTGTCCAAAAAAAGTTAAACTGCCATAATTGTATCTGTATTGATATCAATCTGGTGAAAAACTATATTGTTCTCATTATTAAATTTATTCTGCCTTAGTCAGTACTCACAGCATTGTCAAGTGTTTGCCTTAGTCAGTACTCACAGCATTGTCAAGTGTTTGCCTTAGTGCTCACAGCATTGTCAAGTGTTTGCCTTAGTACTCACAGCATTGTCAAGTGTTTGCCTAAGTCAGTGCTCACAGCATTGTCAAGTGTTTGCCTTAGTCAGTGCTCACAGCATTGTTAAGTGTGCTTTGGGATGCCTAATTATTTGACAGACCCAATTTTGGACTTCCATTGTATAGTGGTGAAACCTGAAGTTGGCAAGCTGTCACACTGTCTAATGGATACATTATTTAAGTTTTATCTGCTTAACTTCAAATGCCTTTATACTAACATGTTGGAATAAAAGTTGATGAAAACTAAAAATACTGAGCTGTGAACATGACCCTGATCTCCAATGTAGTACATGACACACCTTCTAGTGTTCTTAAATAGTTCTACCACATTTCACCCTTTAAAGACACTGAGGTCTTTAAAGTTAGGGTCTCGGAGCAGAATGCAAATAAATAATGGAAAGCATAAAATACTGATATAAGACCTTGTTGTTGATGACAGTACCTGTGATGTGGTATCAGGCACAAAGTGGATGTACCAGCATACCAAGTTTTATCCTTTTTTCCAAATGGCAATACAGTTAAAAGAGTAGTGAGCAAAGTGCAATCAATGTTAAATATTGAGCTATGTCTTTCATACATGATATGGATCCAAAATTTGGTAAGTGACACACCATCTATTAATAATATATACCAAGTTGCTATTTCTTATGTGAAATGGCTGTATAGTTATATAGGGAAGGGAAAGATCAAAGAAGAACTGAAATATTGCACTATGCTATTGACCTTGAAGCTAGAATGTCTAAAAAACATGACAATGCTGATGTAAATGTATACAAACCTTCATTCCTTAATTTCTGATGGTTGTAAAGTTGTGGTGCAGAAACAAAAGGTGTGATGGCTGGCTGGTTGGCTTAAAATGTGGGCAGGACTTTCTCAAGAAGAGGGGAGGCAAAATCAAAATCAATGGTATGAAAGGCTTGTATGGATATATAT
>QKMX01072771.1:0-10102 GCA_003401595.1 Venustaconcha ellipsiformis | reverse complement strand
AAATCATTTATTGTGCTGCCATCTAGCCTAAAATCATTTACTTAAAATATATTTTAGGACTTTTGAAATGCATTTATGTGCTGATTGTACACAATATTCAAACAAGCGCCTGATAGTTATATTCATAGCACATTTACCTCACACGGTCTTTGCTAAAGAACTGTACGAAAGTATACGCCATTGATTGAAATTCCCTCACCGTTGTGAAACTGGGGATCAAACTTAAAGCAGCAAAGATGCAGAGTGGATGTCACTTGGCTACGATATCCATATAGACATTTCACAATAAAATAAAATTGTTACGGAAAACGTTTTAACTCTTTCATTAAAGCGAACTGCTTATTTCCACAATTCTTCAACTTTTGAATAAGTTTTTTTTCTCACAACATTGTAACACAAAACATTATATTAGGGCTTAATGTGGTCACTGAGCTGTATCGCATTATATGTGTATGTAAATACTGTTATAAACTATATGTGGAACGATCCAACTCTTATTAATAGAGACCGTGGTATTATTTTACTATACATGCATTGAGGGTTCAATAAGAATGTGATTTCTGCTTTAAAACAAAACAAAACAACGATAACAATTATACAAAATCCAAAACACATACCAAAAGATATATAAAGATTATGTTCCAAATATTGTCTTCAAAACTGTCTCATGATTACTGAAGAATAACTTTGTGCATACATACACTGCACGTGAAAACACCCGTTTAATACTAAATGTATGCTTGACAATAATCATTGCAATGAAAATATCGATCCTGTTTTATGTAATTTAGACGAGTACATACACATGAAAACACACACACATACATACACACGCACAAAAACAGACACACAGGTAATTTTGGTAGTTATAATGGTATAAAGTTTTCAGACAAATACTCAAAGCCAGTAGAATTGTGAACATTCATGACGACATTTAATTTTTAGAAAGATATATTTAGTCGATTTTTTTAATTTGGAATACTTGCTTCTTTTGAATGAAAGTTATTGTAATTTAGTTTCCCATTAATGCTGCTTTTGTGTTAACTTATAAGTCATTTGCAGCATGCAGTCTTCAGGAATATCCATCCTCTACAGCAGTTGTCATGGCAGCTTGTACTAAAGGATGATGGCTAATAAATCCTTTAAGATAATATCAAATCTCATGAAAAGCGGCTTTAACTGATAGAGTAAGAAAGTGCATTATATGCTCTTCATGCTTGATGTTTCATAAATATAGTCGCTAAGCATTTGGCAAATGACTGGTGTATTAAATAGTGTTACAGTTCAATGCATCTCCAATGTCATCAGTCTGTGAATATTTGTCTTACTCAGTGTTTAGTATTGATTATAATATTGATATTAGTGGCGATTCTCACCCTAAATATTTATCTAACATGAAACATATCATCGTAACAGAGAGGGAATAAAATCATACTGGAGCCATAAAACACTTTAGAATCTCGCACTAGCAGACATATACAGTATAAGTATATAGCAATACATATATCGTTTTCGAAAGTACTGCGAAATAAGGATAACCATTGACAGGTTAATTTGTTAAAGCACACGTAAGCTACGTGAATAGTGGCAACTGATGCCTTCATTTGTGTTCAGGTAGTATGCGGTGCCAATCAAGTGTCAGACTCAGTAACAAAATTTCCTCCGAGATACATGCTTAAATAGATGTCAATATACATGCCATTTTGGTTCAATATATGTCTACAATTTTGACGATTTTCTCCACATTCAACAAGGGCACTTCATATTTTTGTGGCGATCGATGTTTTTAGTATTCTGTACAAAACGTTTCGTCGCATACTTGCAGCATTGTAATCAATCCTTTCATAAAGTTATATTTCCAAACTAATTTGATACTTTTGTTCAAATAATGCCGAATTCATGGAGAAAAGAATGAATCGACATTAATTGTGGCTACCATCTTTTGTCAACAACGCCCGATCGTAAACGTTGTTTGCTGTATTTAGCGTAGGCGGAGCATCACTACAATAGAGAATCAATTTATTATTGTTATTAAAATGTTTAAATTTATATCCTTTCTTGGAAGCTTTGGTATCTGACTTGAACTTATTAACTTGGCTGATTTGTTGAGCATTTCTGATAGGTTTCTCATCAAATACATCACACGTAGGTCAGCTACAAAACATAAATGACAACTACTACATTGGGAACTTCTTATTCAGCTCCAGTTTGAAAATAATTCTAATTGTGTTTTCATGTCGGAATTATGTATTTAGCTCTATTGATTTCTTAGTTGTTTAAAACTTTCAAAGCATTCTTGATTGAAGCATATATTGTAACTCAGACATTTGGTAATTTTCAGATGCCAGTACTTTAACTATGTAGTTAATACACACGATCACAGATTATTTTGAAAATAAAAATTTGTAACGTGACTGTTTTGTATTTTTGCATCTTTTATTGACCAGTTTCATTCCTTCATCATAAGCTGTTAATACACTTTGGGGATATTTATTTCAAAATTATATATTTCCTTTTTAAAGATTATTAGATTATAGTTCAATCGAATTTAGTAAAGGAAAACGTTGCCTGGATAGACTATATCATTGTGTTGAAGACATTATAAACATAACCTCTCAAAATTATTGACAGGCGGAAAAAAAGATGAGCGACATGGATACATGAGAGATTTATGAAGGCTATGTTTATTTAATATTTCGTTGTTTTAATTATTTTTCTAAACACACACGAGAAAGATCGAGGCATGTTTACTCACAAAGCCGTGAGTAAAATTATTTATGATTTTTGCACAATTTTACAGTTACTTAATTTTTGCTTATCTGAGTGATTAATTCTATAAAAGATCTTGTATAAGCTTTGTCCTACATATAAATACGTACAGAAATAATTGTTTCGTTAATTTTAAGTAAAACTAATCAATTATCTATGAAAATAATTTCATAAACATTATTAAGAAATAGAATCTGTTTTACGCTCACAAATGTTCCCGTATCATTAATTTTAAACGATGACACGCTTGTATTACATCAGACATCTTTGACTCTGTACAATTGCAGCTATTTATCCAAGTATATTTGTGCGGTTATAGTACATTATGTTTATTTCCGCATCACATAACCCGGTTAATAGCTGCAAGACGATTCGGAGAGAGCCTTGCAACATGTACAGATTATTGTGTCACTGGATTTGAAGCCCACTTATTAATCATAAACATTTAGAAAGTTGTCAATCCTTTTGGTTCTTTTCGTGTATTATTTGTATTCTTATTAAAGGAGCATGAGCCAAGCAAGTCATATTGATGGCAGTACCATGCATGGAATTGGCCTGCTATGATATTAATCAATTTTCATGACACTCCATTTAATCAATACCTGTAGTTCAAATCTCTTATCTGAGACATTGCGTTTTGAATATGTTAGGGACAGATCTAGTCCTTGTGACGAACGTGATTACAGATACGCCATTTGTACTAGAATTGTCATTGCAATGTCTATGAATGTAAATCATTGATTTTACTTGATTGTTTACTGAGTACAACAGCAAAAAGATGCATTATTTAATTTCAGTTATCTCGGAAAAGGTCCTGTTGGTTCCACTATTATCTCATCTAGAATTCTATGCCGGAAACATTTCAGTTTTCCCCATTCTTTTAATTGGAATTTTATTTCAAAATTTAACCTTGACTTGACTGATATGTTTCTACGTGTTGATGTAATCATCAGGTCAATGAGGCATTATTATATCTGACTTAAATATTGCGCTGTATTTCATGGGCTTCGTGCCGATCGTCACATATATGAAGAACGTTTCAAGCTAAAAGTAAAACTCTTTGACAATGATAAATTCAACGATAGATCTGATGAACAATTAAATGAAACGAAATATATTTTTGCACCTAGAGTTTTGGTATATGCAGATATATCTGATTTGGTTCGAGTTTTTGAGATTGAACAGAATTATAGACTCATGATAAATGACAGTCGTCTTAGTTTTTGATGAATAAGCTCATAGTATCTCGGGAAGAACCAATGACATATGGAAAGTCACTAGCAAGCTTTTTTACATAACCATGTTAATAGAACAAAGACTCAAACTTTTCGGACAGAGGTGAGATGCGTGAGTGATCTGTAAAAGCGAGCATCTTACACCACTCAGCCAGACAGACATTTAGTGTCATATTTGATAACTGTTGAAATCAGCGATGTCCTTCACGATATAAAGTTTTGCAGTTTTTGTAACTTGATATTCCAATTTCTAACTGTTATCAAGAAATAACAACGTATGGTGTTTTTATTGCCGTACTGAGACATATGTCTACCTTTAAAATGTCATAGAACTTAGGGTAAAAGCAAGATACATTTTATTAATGGCGCTTCCACCACGTTTCATGGGTTCTTTTCATCAACAAAGATGTATTCTATTACATCATGTTTTCCTGTAAACAAGTGACATAGACAAATTTTTCTTTAGTTTGTTAAGTCTATTTCAATAAAATAGCGAGCGCAGGCTGATCGGTTATGAAATCGCACTGATGTGTATTCAATCTGTGTTGGGCGGGATTTTAGCTTGAATCATTCAACTTAAAATGGTATTAACATTTTGTAAAATGGAATTCAAACGTATGCTTACGTCGTCACATGATATTATATACATTCTTTAGGTTCGATGTCCAAGGAAAATAATATAATTCATCAAATGGAAAGTTAGTAAGACACTTTCTTACATTGCCTCTCACGCATCCGTAGTTCCAGTTCATATGACTTGATACAAAGATGAGTTCAACGTTGAACAGTGTAATACACTATAGTATATTACGAACAGGAAAATAATAATTATTTGTGTCGTAATTGGTACTTCAAACTTGTAAGCTAAACGTGAAATGGGTTGACGTTAGCTTTCAATTCACAAAGTTTTATATCCACTTTTTATAATAACATAATATTCAGTTTCAACGTGTAAGAATTAGTATATAACAAAACATGTATCACATATATACGACATTGTGTACCTTGTAACATACCCTCTACGCATGTCATGCAGAAGGATTGATACAGAACTGTAGAATATTAATACATATATGCCCTTCAGCAAAGATATCAAGTACAAATTAAAACAGTAAATCATACAAAGCGTTATTAGCACAATTGAAAACTATTTTGATGACAAAGACTGACAAAACAAAACAAGAGAAAACATAAAAGTAAGGAATATTTAAATAGCGTGTTGATGGTGATATGCACTGTAGAGAATTATGTTATGTACATTGAGCTTCAGGTATGACATGTTAACTTAAACGCAATGTTTATAAATATTGGGTCATAAATTCAACAGAATAAAGGCTGAAAATCAATATTAATCAAAAAATGTTGTATTATATGATTGTATGTACTATGTTGTAGTCACGAAAATATGCGTGTGGTTTCAATATAATCCATATTTCTTTCCTTAATTTTCGATGATTTATACCATATGTTGCACTGTGTTCAATATCCACTGCATCTTTGGTGATCAGTATTTTGTTACTCTCACAAATCTGTTGAAATATTCAACTGTATATAATATTATATTCACTACACAGATCTAATAGAGTTATTCTTTTCTGTTTTTTAGCACGAACAATTTACACTTTGCAATCTGCAATGAAGCCGTCGTGTTAATTCCAAAAGAAGGCGGTTTGTACAAGTGTGCAATATCTAGTCTCAGCTGATGTAAAGGATTTGGAAGAAAGGTAAAATCATCACAAACTGCAGAGAGCGGCATATGTCTTCAAATTACCCATGTGTATATATGTTTCTACTTTATGTTCGAGATGTATTGCTGTAGTATTAAACTGAATTAAAAAATCGCCGAAATTAAATCTTCGTACGGCTTAGATTAAGGTACTATTGGATATCAATTGTAATATACAGACGTATAACACGCGGGACAATGATTACATGGGTAGGATTATAATCCTGTGTTTTTGCCTGTATCTTCAAACTTTACTTCTATCATGTAACGACGGATTAAATTGAAAACTATTTTTATCGTAGGAGAGAGATACCAAAAACAGGTGAGGATATATTTTGTTTGAACATGCTCATTTAAAGCTCGGATTTAATTAACCATTTCTGTGTTTTTCAAAATGCTTAAAAATTATAAATCATTCTATTTTTTATTGCCGGAATTACATACCTTTCTGGATAGATAGGTGATCACGTCATAGGTGCAATTTTAAGTATCTTAACGGTGAAAAACTTTATCTCAGATTGTATGGCAGATTTTGTAAAGCAGATGCAAAACAGCAAGTTAACCTCAGATAAACGTCAAGATTAAAATCTGTTTATTGACGGTTAAAAAGTAAATTCCATTTGCTTTTAATAAAAGATCTGATGACATCGAAGATCAAATGATGGAATTCATTGGAGTGAGTTGCGAAAATGGGTCCCGGAAAGAGATTAATATTTTTGATTCAGGAATTATCACGACGACACTAGTGTTAGGAACAATAGATCTTGTGGTTATACTTGGAAATAGCCTTGTTATAGCTGCTGTCATAAGTACAAGGAAGCTTCGGACTGTTACGAATATGCATATCATATCCCTGGCTTGCGCAGATCTGATGTTAGGATTTGCCGTACTTCCATTCTCGATATCTTTGGAAGTTGTTGATATATGGCTTTGGGGAAACACGTGGTGCAGTATGTGGCTTGCAATTGACGTACTTCTCTGCACAGCATCAATTCTCAGTTTATGTGCGATAAGTTTGGATCGTTATATTGCGGTTACGCATCCCATTCGTTATCCACGGATAATAACACCGAGGAGAGGAAAAATAATCGTCACATGTGTTTGGATTCTTTCATTGGTTATTTGTCTTCCACCATTACTTGGCTGGAATGACTCCAATGTTCATTCTGAGGAGGATTCGACAGGAAGTATAGTACAACAGAATGCAAGCATTTACGTCTTTGATATTTTTGAGAGCGCCACGAGTAGATTTACCTACCCCAATACATCCTTCATTAAGGAAATGAATATTAACCATAGTGCCTTCAGGTTTACTAGAACATGTAAATTGCATGTTCCCAAATGTGAACTTACTCCTACGACAGGGTACAGAATTTACGCCTCTTTAGGATCGTTCTATCTGCCTATGTTTGTTATGGTATTCTTTTACTGTAAAATTTACAGTACTGCAGTCAAAACATCAGCCGCTTTGCGCACAGGAGTGCTAACAACCAAAGCCAGCAATGAGCTTAATCACAACGAAGATTGTATATCATTACGTGTACACAGGGGCGGAAGTACCAACTCAGCGCATGCTCTAGCGCATTCAGAGGAACGGGACCGAAAATTCGTTCCCTTAACTCAAATAGATCAAAACGGGGTACTAACTCTTGGGCTAAAATCTAAGACAGGATATTGTCCGAAAAGGGAATGTCACATTATAAACAAAGAAGGAAAACGTGTAACGTCGGATCAAAATTGCCGATCAAGATTCATTCAGCCATTCAACATTAAATGGAAAGCAATTAGGAAAGCTAAGACAAATGAAGACTATCAAAACGTCAAAAGAGACAAATTGCTTCAAGTTCCAGTGGGACAGGACATAGAAACAAGTACCCTCGAAGAAGCAGAATTTGACCAAGCGGATGATATAGCAAGAAAGATTGGAAATAAAACCCTATCAATAACAAGAAGATGTAGATTGATGCTGACAGAAAGTAAATCAGTTGTCAGCTCTAAGGGGCATGCTCGAAAATTCAAACGAGAAACAAAAGCAGCCAAAACAGTTGCTATTATTGTTGGCGCATTCATCGTATGTTGGTTGCCATTTTTCACAATTTATTTGATTGGAGCTTTCTGCCACGATTGCGTGTCTGAATTAGTATTTTCCATCTTCTTCTGGCTTGGATACTGTAATTCGGCTCTTAATCCCTGCATATACGCCTTATTCGCCAGGGATTTTAGGTTTGCTTTCAAGCGCCTCTTAATCTGTCGACACCAACGTCGATTAAATAGAATGGCACGCACAGATATAATACTCGGGACAAGAAAAATGCGGAATTCGCCAGTATTAGAAAGTGATAGCATTTCAGATTTTTAATTATTCTGGTTTAAACTACTTAAATATTGACAATAAGGGTCAAAGGCGTTCCGTTCAGCGTCACGGGTTCTATTAGTAACATCAGAGGCAAGTGATTGTACAGGAACATGTTGTGGTGTGATATATAATGCATATATGACCATATAATCTGGTCCTAGTTTCACTGAAGATCTGAACAGTTCTTGAATTCGATATTTAAGAATCTCATTCTTATTACATAGACGGCGCCAACGTTTCTTTTTCTAAGGACATTCTGTAGGAATCAGGAATTAAAAAACAACCGTACAATCTTGAATTTTCCTTAAAGGAGTTTAGCCTCATTTCAGAGGAAATGTTGATGCTTTTCTCATATTTATAGAATTACGATACTCTATTTTTTATGAATATAAACATTTCAGGTGTTAACGTTTGAAACAATAAAGTGATTTTGCCCCGGGTCCATTATCTATTCATCTGGCCAAATATTTATATTGTCTGACGATTCATAACTAAGGGAATATAAGATCTCAGTTAAAGAAGCAGCCTTTGGGATCGTTCTGAAGTCGGGAGCCCGATGCCGGTTTCACTGAACATCACTGTCTTCGAATGTTTGCGATTTTACATTATCATAATTCCCATTTTTATGAATTAATCGCGTTTTCTAGAATTTGATTGGATGTAAACGGTCACGTGATACTGATCTGGATTTTTTTCTGTAACTACTCTTGGATCCCTGGTCTTGTGATTTGTAGTTTTATCTAAAACAAAACCTTACATCATAATAATAACAACAACAACAAGCCCCCCCTCCCAGTAATATCCGATCAAAATTTACAAGCTTCGCATTTAAAACGTCCATTATAAGCAAAAGCAATATAATTGCAAGACCTTCCTGTACTCCAGGACGCATTCCTCTTGTTCATGAAGACATATGGCAGGCTTAACAAGTCAATCTTCAGAAATTACAACATTTCGCTTCGGCATCTTGTTCCAGCAGCTTTATGAAAGGTTTGGGACTTTTTGACGAGTAAGTTATCTCACTAAAAGTTGACACAAGTTTGCTTGTGAAACGCCGAAATGCGCAGGAAGCAAGAACAACAAATATTATAACAGCACGTGCCATACGCAAGTATGACGCTAAAAGCAGGAATAACCTGGTTTAAATAGCATTGATCATTTTCTTTTAATTTTTGTAAATGATCACAACAAGCTGATTAGACAACTGGCATGATCCGCTCTGACACTCGACCCTACATTACTATATAAATGTCAAGCACACTTATTTAACCTAATATGGAGCTATGTATTCTATCGCGATGAAGATTTTAGCATAAAGTCTACTGACTATTTTTAACTGATGAGTGATTCGGTAAATTTTACATATCGATAAATGCCAACCATAATCATTTAATCCTAGATTCAATATTATGTCGGACGTATAGATAATGGAGAGGATAAAAAATCAAGTTTTGCCCTTAATATTTAACAGATAGAGACCGTTTTTATATTGAAGCAAGTGTTGAGAAATTATCTAATATGGAGAAGTCCTAAAAAGGTCACACTGATCAAAATGGCAACACTTCTATATTAAACATTCAAAACAGTATCACTGTATTTTAAATATAATGTATGCTGAGTTTTGTGTCAAGGAATTATTGATTTCATTCACGGAATAAAAAAATGTATATAAAAATCTAAATTTGTAGATGAAATTGGGAGATATATGGTAATACTGTGGCCTAGTATTTATTTCACCGGTGTCCACATGAGGTAACAATTTTTTAGGCATCATTAGAACGTTATTGGCATTATAACATCATTTAACTGAATTTACCAAATATCGACTACTTCATGATTTGTCAATTACTCATGTTCGATTACACGCGATGTATAATAACAAAACTCTTAAATGCAAATTTTAAATGTTAAATATTACTCGTGTTACAATTCTTCGAAAACATGTTTATATGTCACGTGACATGTTTGTGGATACTTTTATTGTTTTAGTTATTATTATTATTATTATTATTATTA
>QKMX01072743.1:0-10002 GCA_003401595.1 Venustaconcha ellipsiformis | reverse complement strand
CAAAACATGTCATTATAGCCTTGGCCAGGATTAATCATCAGGTTTCACGCTGCTTATGATTCCAATTACTGTACACCATAAGTATTGATGTCTTATATGAACAAAATTCTAAAGTCGACATAAGGGCCAGTACTCCAAAAACTAGGCTGAAATAATTCCCCTTTTTGTCTTTGGCATCCGCAGACAGATACAAATGTTTTTTGTCAGTACATTAATAGTAATATACTTGTTCTGATTGGTAGAGCTATGAAATAAAACATTGATCATACTATTTACTGGGCAAAGTATGTCACAGTGATTTATTCCATATATCAAAATGCATTCTCCACTAGCGCATCCGCTCACTACGTCTACTCTATATGCAACATTCTATTATTTAAGTGTCGGTAGTGTAAGTTATTTAAATAACTTGCATGATTAATGTCATATATATTTGAAAGTCAAGGCTAAACTTTTGAATTTAATACAGCGATAGACATTCAGCAACAAAATTGAAAAAGGAAGCTTGATATAATCAGAAATCAAACATAAAATAGGATCAAAGTAATTAACTTGTCTTTATCGATGTCTCAAAGCTGTATCTTCCAGACTGTAGTTCTGGTAATACAAAATCAGAAAACTTATGACACTTGTAGAACTTAGTGATTGTGTATTCCCTGTCAATGTGATCATGTTACATTTTAACATCACGAAGTACAAACTTTGCCCAGTCACAGGGGCGTTATAAATCAATGCAAGCGTCAATTTAGGAAACAGAGACCCTTGTGATGGTGGAGTTGCATCTCCAGAATAAAGAGCACATCAGAATGTATTAGCTGTCTGTACAGTCTTTATCATTTAACAACTTAGTTGTCTTCTTACTTAGATTTTTACTGACCATTGTCATTTGCCGAGTCACTTCCATGATCTTGGCAAGAAAATAACTTCAAGCATACATTTATAAAAGTCTTATTACAGAGTTTTCAGACAAAAATTAAACATGGCGAAAGGAATATTAACTTTGGGCAACTGTCACTTGCTTTGCAGTTAGGCATAATTTTTAGAAGGATAGATATACATTTTTCCAAAGGGACTACATGTACAAGGCTACTGTATGCAGAACATTGTATCTATCTAGAACCAAAATTTTCAAAGTGACTACAGCTTAATTTATGACAGTTTGAAAAAGTCATAGTGAAATATATCTACAAAGTTGATGAGTGTACAGAAATTGTATAGTCTTTACAGCAATTTGTAAGAAAAACAAAGCTTTAAAATACAAGATAAAAATGTTTACCATAAGTAGGTGGCAGATGTAATGTATCTTGATTATATGCTATCTGCCCTCTGTGAGAAATGCAAATTTTCATGTTGCATACCAAATTTAGCAGCAAAGAGAGAATCAAAAAGAAAAACCAGCAAAAACCAAACAAGACCAATAGTAAAATAATATCCCCAAATTTAGAAGAAAAAAAAAGTATGGACGTTGACATGCATACACAATTGGCATCATGCAGATTTTCTAAATTAAGTTAATGCACTTTAGTACAACAAGCGATATTAAAAATATTACCAAACATGTACCAATCTGAAAGCTTGCTGGTTGGTCATATCATCCTGTTGAGTTATCTACATTTTATTATAAAACGATTACCAAAAGCAATTTTTATACACTGAGTGTTGGTTAACCATGCCATCAGGCTGTTTTCTTTCAACCAGAAAAGTTTTATTCCAAATATTTTAATAGGCTTGCAAATCAAAAGATAAGTAGAGAGTCATGATAACATCTGATGTATACTTTAGCTCAATATTTCGTTTTTTACATATGTTGCATGTAATGTAAATGCAAACAAAATTTGGTCAAAATGTTTTAAAATTGTTGTAAATAAATGCAAGAAATTGGTATTCTGGCTTGAAGATTTAATCAAATCATCAATAAATTGCAAATATGCCAACTAAATTTCATTTCAGCTGCAGGGAAGGTGAACATACCTAAGTTATTTTTTGAAAATAAAGCTTCATATGGATGGGTGGACAGACCAAATTTATTTTTTTTTAAAAATAAAGCTTCTTCCATGAAAGAAAATGTAAGCATAAAAAACCCTAAAGCGAGTCTCTACAGGATTAGCGCATTTTTTCTTAACGTTTGTTTTACCCACGTGATATTCACCCTTGTAGCAACGCGATCAGGTGACATAATTAAATCATTACTATATCAATGATACGCTAAGCATGGAATCTCATACAGCTAAACTAGATCGACTGCGACTAGCGGCAATTAAGAAATATATCCCTGTCCATGATTCTATCAAACAACAACTACATTCACATCAGGAGACTCTAATGGTATTTACAGAAGATGCATAACAGTTATTTAAACCAATTGTCGAACCAACCAAGATAAGTTTTGCAGCAACCGAGGTTGTACAAACAGCTCTTGGGACATTGCCTGTTGATATTGTTGGCTATCTTCGAGACTAGTAGACCACCAACATGGCAACCTTCTAAACCACAACGTAAAGTTAACTTTACAGTTAAAGTTTTGCCTGAAGATATAGCCGCTTATTTGGTTAAGGATGTATATTGCATAGCTTTTAATATTCCGAAGATCAGATATGAGGGAGATATTGATCACTTTAACATTTCTAACCAGGCAGCAGTTGAGTAGTGAAGAAGTAAAGCAAGAAATGAAACAAAAAGAAAAATAAATGGAGTTGCAAGTTAGCGAAGCTAAACAAAAAAAAAAAAATAAAATCACGCTCAAGAACAAGTAAGAAAAAAGCAGACGAAACAACAAGGTAAAAGAAAATTGCTATGATGCAGTTCCTGTATCCTCCTCCTTTGCCACTAGAAGTGGTATTGCCACTCTAATTTTAAACAATGGAACTTCGGATTTCGAGAATAATCATTGTAAGCAATGATTAATACCACCAATGATCGGTATAAACAAATCTCCCAGAATAAATAGTCACTGTCAAACGCAGATTTACCAACGTTTAATTTCTAGGACTTAACGTCAACGACCTAACAAAAGCCGCGAGTGAAAACTACCCCAAAATTATTGCGACATGGAGAGTAAAATAGCCCCACTGGCAAGCACCTTTAAGTACAACAATGATCTATATGTGCAGTTCTTCATATTTTACCCAGGGTTGCATACATCACCTTAACGATTGCAATCTGGTGTGTGATGCAATCGGTGGAAGTTATCAAATAGATCTTGGAAACTCCAGTCAGGCACCGCAGGGATATAATTTATTCACCTTTACTCCTGAAGTCCCAGCTGCGTTTTTATTTATTAGAACTTGTTAATCATGTTTATCTATGGTGGCATAATTTGTTGTTGACACAAATGCATTTTAAACTTACTGATCAGAGCGTACACCTTTATTTGCGAGATGAATCCCTTGTAATATGTTTGCATGTGAGATTATGGCAGTCAGTTTGTAAAAATCGACATAAAATCAGTGAAAGTCGGAGAATTTTGAAAAATAAAAACAAAATATTTTTTTAATAATAAATAAATTACATTTCTCTGTTGAATATCGAGCTTTGGGTAGACAAAAATTATTATAAATGCGATTTATAGCAAGCCATCAACATATTTGTCAGTCATGGGATTTGAATGCCACACGTCGGGTATGGTATGCAATCTGCAATATGCAATGTTGAAATTTTTTTAAAAAGTCACCACTACATGGAAATATAAAATTAGGAGTGTGACTTATTTTTATCCTTGTCTAATTTTCTCAGTTCCCCGGCTATTTTTCCTGACAAAGTAAGAGTTGTCGAAAAAACCTATTAAAGTCCGAAAATCAAGGATAATATTCGTTAAAAGAAAAATTACCAAAAAAAACAATTTCATTTATTATTAGAAGTCGTTACAAAATACAAGCTAGATTACCTTGAAATTTTTCCAGAAGTGGGGAAAGCTTTACTTGACAGAGTTATTTCCCTTCACTCAATTGGAAAAACACAGAATTATTTGACGAGTGCATGTATCGATTAAAATTATATGTATTGACATATATAACTAGTCTTGCAGATTTAATATATTTGCCATTATTTTCCTGTTTGCAATTATGACTTTCTGTAATAAACTGCACATTATTAAAAAAATTATCAAGTTTTTGCCCGTGAATATGATCAATCACAAGACGTTTTTCGATTAGACCATACAAAACACTCGTATACATTTCCATGACATTGGTACCTTTGCCAGGCGAGATAATCTCCAGAACTGTATTAATAGGAGATACATTACTATTTTTTTTTTTAAAAAAAATATAATAATACCGTTCCCAAGCTGTGAATCTTTTACTTCCACAGTCTACACCCAACTGCTTTTTCCCCGACACCTTGGTTACATTTAAAACAAGGTTTTATACCTACACTCCTTCTTCGCACACTCTGTAGGTAGTATCCACATAAACCGTTACACAAGCGCGATTACAGTGAGTTGTAGATCCAATTATTAAATTCAACAATTCTTTGCTCGAATCATTGTATATTGTTTATTAAAGTTTAATTTAAATATATGTTTGTCTTAATTATATGATGGAAGAAGTTACAAGATTTTCTTCGAATAAACCCTCTCGAGGATAGTTTGATATTGACAGAACTCCTAACATGCCCAGGCAAGTTTGTCGAATCAGAATCTAATTGATAGCTTCCGTGAAGCCAAGAAAGAGTTTCTTAACAATGATGCGGTTCATGTGTGGCCAACATTCAGAATTAATCGTGGCGATACAACCGAAATCGAAGCAATAATGAATAATCAGAGAGCAAGAACAATCATTAATTATACTTACGAATAAAAATACATGTTTAGAATACAATGTAAAGCTTCCCTACCTGAGACAGACGCCGTGACATGAATTATCCGTTACAAACGTGATCATGTTAAATAATCAGACTGCTCTGGGGTGTTGTCACGTTAAATAAAACCTCAAAACCGAGAATGTTGACTGGTATTGACAAACCATATTATGTGCGAGTATACCCTGTGTTGGCAGTTGATTATACGATGTATACGCTGAATGATAAGCCAATCGTTGATGACCTGCTGTCGATGAAATTGTTGAATTGTGTTGCCGAGTAAGTCGCAGAATATTTAAGAAACGCGATACATGGATTTAAGAAACGCGATACACGGATTTACGAAGTAAAAAAAATCAATGGACGAGCTCGTTAAAGAAAGTGGTGCTACGATAAAAAACGTTCTTGAGCTGGAAAAAAAATTTAAAATTTCCAAAAAGTGTACAGACACTAAACGGCGAGATTTTGTAGGAATCAAAGTATAAATCAAGTGGATATTCGATATAAATCGCTGCTCATAACGCGCACGCGTGGACGTCGAAAGTAATATTATTTCCACTAAATCGAACTCTTAATTTGACGGTGATAGTTTTGATTTTATTAAAAAATATAAGCAATAGCAACCTTATCTCCGTATGGTTGTTTCAATGTTCCGAATATGGAAAATATGATCTGTTTGTACGACCTAATGGAGATATTTATCATACAGAATCTCTTCAAGACGAAATGAAAAATCATTCGTTGAAATGTATGATATCGAACGATTACTCTGTTATTGCTTTACCGTTCAGGGCAGTTGCTGTTCACTTTGCTCAGGAGAAAATATCACGGAAGACAACAATGCTTGAATTTCTTGTAGATATACAACCCAGATGTGTCGAAACCGAACATGGAGGATTATGAAATACTAAATAAGATCGTGGTGGTGTTATCTCAGTTGATATGACTGCATGTTACCCAAAACATTTTTTAGAATGAGGCAGCGTTCTAAGTATTATAAACGATTTTAACACACAACACACGAGATGACTGGAGTTTCGATAAATAGACCCTTAAAATATTTTAACTTAACTGGATTCGCAAGTAATGAGTCATTTGAGTTTGCATCGGAAACGTTCATCGGACTGTCTGTTTTTGGTGGCCATTTTAACAAGTATGGATGGAATTCGATAGTTTTATTGCGACATATGATTAATGGAAAAATATTAATATTCTTAACCCTGATTGAGGCAATAATACTGTTTCGCCCACAGCAAAATGTTTGGCTGCCAAAACCGACTGTCGTTGATAGATCTGTTCTCTACGAGATCTTTGAACTTAATCCCGATGTGATACTGTAGAATGCGAAACTAAAGTTGCAAAAGACCTTGGTAGAAAAATAATTGGTAAATGTACAAAAGGTGGATCGTATGATCATAAACGACATTGTGCAAGATTTATTATCAAAGATGCTGATATCGATTCTATAATTGCTAATACAGCAATGGAATATACGTTTGTAAGTCGAAGTAATGTTAACCTATCAGAAGGAACCAAACCAGACACAATTGTGAGCTGCATCGATGGCAACACAGTTTGCTCTTTTAAGATCTTCGATGTTAATTTATGTTTCGATATACTTATTATTGATAAACAGGTTTCCATATACCACGGTTAGAGTTCACAAAGATTATTTTATGTGGATAGGATATTTGCAGAATTGCTAAATGACATTTAGATCGGCGTTGATGCGTCATGGGGCGAACGGGGAATAAAAAGAGAAAATATTGTTAGTTATTCTGAATTCAGTGATAATAGATCTTAGGAGATATGCTACAAAAATAGTCAAATGTAACAACCATCATCATTGTTATTTGCTCCTGTATCCAGACATAAAACAAATTATCTTAAAGGGTGCGTTGGCTGTGCAATCGAATTATTTCGGAGCTTTGACATTGTTGTTTTGACGCCTAGTTATATAATTGACAGAAAAATGGAGGAAAGATGGATTCAATCTCATACTTTTCACAACTTCTTTTGGTGGTAAGGAGACACGTGAACGCCTGAAAAAATGGGTGAGAGATATATTCCTAAGATCGTTATCTGGGACTAGATATGCACAGCATTTTAAGATGTGCTTTAAACATTTCTTGACCGATTATCGACTCTAAATACTGCCGTTATCACATGTGGCGATCATGGTCAATAACCAACTTTCGTTGGCTCATCTCTGCATGACTGGTTAAAATAATTAGTAGATTATTGTGAGGAAAAACTTGATGATAATGATATAGCAATTGATGTATCGCTGAAGGAATTTAAAAAGCTAATCAGACTGAAGCCGGGTAAGGTTCACTGTGAAATAATGCGTAATTAAATTCCATAAATAAGAAACGTTGCTTTTTGAAATTTGTGGAGACCTTCCGATTTCTGAAGGTAGTTAAATATTGACTTCAGCAACAATTATTTATGTTACATTAAGACAAGTTTTCAGATCTTCCTGTGCAATTATTTTATCGCCCAGTATATACACGTAAACAAAATATTGATATTGAAATTCAAGGAAACTTGACAGGTTTAAGGAGGAAACAAAAACTTGTTCTTAATGATATTGTTTCATTCATGTGGATGATGTTGAGAGCGCGTTAACGATAGATAATTCTAAATAGACTCTAGGCTATACTATAACCATTCATTCATCACAGAGATTAACTATTTGCGACACTAATATTTGGATTCTCGATGATCGCATCGAATGGTCAAATTTAGTTTATCTAGCAGTGTCGAGTCAGAAGAATGTCTCAGCTACTGAGGTTTATCAGAGAATGCACTATGAATAATAATCGAACTCAGGAAATTAACGACGATTTTGTAAGAAAAAATATTTGCTGGTTATCAGCAGTATGACAACAAAAAATACACTCGACTTTGATATTGATATTGAATTTATCACGATGCTGAAACAACAACAAAATAATCACTGATCTTGCTGTAACACAGCAATGTTGTGGCAATATTCGAATAATAATCCAGACAATTTACTGCGGATAGAATTAATAGTAGTCTTTTCGACGTCGAGGAGCCATTTCACAAAAGGGAAGGCGGTGGAAATTGTGTATCTTCAGGAATTACTTATTCACGTGCAAATCCTCATTGAGGAGCAGCTTAATCTAGTCTGTAAAATGCAGGTTTACCCATGGATCTTACAATGCTGTAAATTGTATGTGATGTTACATTCCAGATTCGGTCAATCACTCTTTTTTACCCCCTTCTTTTTTCACCACGTTCATGCAAATATCTGACAGTAACATTATATTGAACTGGTATTTTTTTTAGACAGAGCTACGTCGTTGTACTGATATATGCTTTTTGTGATCTCATTGATGGGTTTCATGAAAGTTCCAAGAGTAATTACATTATTTAACTCAGCTATCACACTTAGTAGTATTGCAGCTCATTCATGAGATCTCTTGACTTTCTGAACTTTATTCAAGGATATTTCCTGCTCATATAGATATCCAAGCAATCGCTCAGCAAGTGTTCGATTAAATCAATCAACGATTGCCTGATCACAATGAAATGTGGCGTGTCCGTGTCTGATTGTTTTAACATCGACGTTACTGCACTAAGAAATTCCTTGCCATGATCAAACTGTAGCATCTATAGCCATCGTAGAACAACCACGTTTATAAATTCGTTCAAACACAGATGCAACTTCAACTGATGTTTTACTTGATTGAGTTTCTGCTTCGTTATACCTACTAGCAACGTCAGCAACAGCTAATGTGTGTTCATATCTGCGCGATTGACGTCTACCAGTTTCAATCCTATCGTGTGGTAGGTTATCTGCTTGATGAACTTCATTGGTATTGCTGACATGAAAATGTGCGTACTGAATTTTTTAAGGTAGTGGTATATGCATGTGGCATATTGCCTGTCGTGCTAACAGAACGTGCGACAGCTGATACATCATCCAGCTTTCTAATTGCTGCTTTTACTCCTCAACATCCTCTTGGGCTATAATAAACCGATTCCATTGTATAGTAATAATTAACTTACTAAGCATCGGTACCTATCACTAGTTTAAATTTCATCGCAGATCTTACCAGCCAATTATCAAGCGATTCTCTGAGAGATATATTCTTTTTACAGACTTTAACTCGTGAATCAGCTTCACATCTGCAGTTCCTCGCTTATGTAATTCCTTATTTTTATACGAGACATCATGGACGTGGCGCGCTTGATCAATCTCATTTATTGGATAATCTCCGGGATTTGGTTGATCTTTCTCGTCAAGTCTAATATCAAGTTTGATTCCAAAAAAAAACAATAATTGTATCCTATAACATGTTTTTATCCTGGTTATTTAGCCCAAAGGGGCTTATGGTAATTTTTTCAGTGAAGCAGCGATATATCCGACTTTATTCGCACAATACAAAATTAATTTATACGTTTTAATACGACATTTCATTAAAATTATTTCATTGACCAAATGGTCTGCATATGTGTTCACTATTATTTAATAAGACTATTGTAGTTTTATGCTGATTTCAAGCGAAGTATTGTTTTCAGAAACTACATATACCAAACCGCAACGTCAATTGATGCTATTCTTTACAAGCATCATATATTTCCTGGAGTGGAAGACAGCTGATTGCAAATGATAGTATGCTAAACTTATTTATTTGGATTGGTGGATGTACGAAATGAATACTATCTAATTGTCATAGACGAAAACATTGTAACATGTATTAAAGTAGCGTGGGCCCCCAAGTTTTGATTATAGTCGTTTATAAAATTTTATTCAGAATATGTTATGTTAAGAGCAGTATCAACGGAGTAATGGTGATTGTTGTATAAAGTGTTGTCTTTATCGATAATTTGAGTAAATATCACCACGCATTACCTAAAATAATGACAGACACATGTCCTTACACTTCCCACACTGCCTTAGCATTCGGCTGAATATTAGTACACAAGATAGGCTGAAAATAGGGTATACAATGGTTAAGATATTATAGAATTATCTGAAGTGATTCTCATATCCAAACGCTAAATGGAATTAATCGTTATGTTTATAAAATAATTACTGAGAATAATTTTTCGCTTAAAACAATATGACATTAATAACACCTTTTAATTGATATCTTCTTGATTACAAAACATATATGGAATTTAAATTACAAAATTCAAGAGTGGATTTACGTATACCTTTTTCATATATAT
>QKMX01072673.1:0-10074 GCA_003401595.1 Venustaconcha ellipsiformis | reverse complement strand
GACTCGAACTCACGCAGATAGAGGTGAGATGGCAATGATCAGTAACGGATACCGCTTTAGACCACTCGGGGGCCCCCAAAACAGCCTTTGGCAATTCAACTTCAAATAATGATTAGAAACCACTTGTTCTCCTTCTAATATCTGCCAACTAAGTGTGTATGGTCTCTTGTAATTATCAAGTACACACTAGATGATAAACACCATTGAAGAGTGCCAGTTGTTTTTAATACATTAAAAATTAACAGGCTCTTTCTTTCCCATGTGGAACATGCCACAAAGTTTGGTAACT
This sequence comes from Venustaconcha ellipsiformis, assembly GCA_003401595.1. NCBI lineage: Eukaryota > Metazoa > Mollusca > Bivalvia > Unionida > Unionidae > Venustaconcha > Venustaconcha ellipsiformis. The sequence continues at coordinate 9,785 of QKMX01072673.1, read as the reverse complement.
TCAGATGGTGGAGAATTGAAGTTATTGTGCTGAATAAGTTTTTCTTTTTTCAGTGATATTCATCTTAAACCCTAAAATCAATGGCTCTTCGTTAGCCTAACTGCAAGCAATCTATAAAGTTTAGGTAATTTTTGATGGCTGACAACTTGGGTTATCTTGCAGAAACAAAACTCTTAAAACGTGGATTGGTAGACAAACTATATCACAACATAATGCACTGTCACATGGCAAGTGTATAAAATCCAACAGTACTGAAGACCAATTAGATGACAATTTAGAATGTGTTGAAAATCTCTATTCATGGAGCAAGGCATTTTCCCCTTGCTCTTTGTGTAGAAAATTTCAGTCTACTATTCCAAAGCGTTGGCCCTGGATGTTATCTCAACATTCAGGAATTTGACTTGCTTTGGGAACAATAACAATTTGAAGCTATCATATCCAAAACTGAAATCTGACAGACATGTATCATTAGCTGTTATGGATAAAAGAGATATTTTAATAGTGGTATCTACTTTTACAGCAAACTAAGGACAAAATGGTTCTGCTTAGCTTCTTTTAATGACCCCTCGGGTGTTCAGGGACGAGATAAAGACCTAATGTACCCTCCTGAATGGTTAAGTGTCTCCTAATAGAAGCAGAAGTAATGGTAACTAAGAGGAAAGGATGTCTGACATGTGATAGAAAGGACACGGGTTTGAATCCATGTACTAGAATAGCCAGGGTCAGCTACCATGGTGCATCCTTAGCAAAGGTACTTTACTCCATTTACTAAATTACCCACTGTGCTATAAAACACTAAAGACCAAACCTTTTCATGATATTTACACAAAACAAGGATTAAAGAATCTGATATAATTACAGTGAAACTCTCAAATAACCAAAATTCACTTAAAATGAATCAGGTTTCTGGTTCCACATTATTTCATTTTTAATTTCAATAAACTTTAACTTGACAGCCCAAGACGCTTAGTATCAAATACAATTGTTGTTCTCTGGTGTTATTTTTACACTAAAATTAACCCCACAGAAACCAAAATTTTATCTGAGTACGAGTCCAGCCAATGGTCTTCAAAAAGAGAATGTTGCCAGCTATAGGTCTTTAAACAAATGCACATGGCCAACCAATGGTCTTTTTTAAAAGGAACAGTGACCAGCATTGATCTTTAAGCATGTGCACAACTAATAGTCCTTGAACATAACATGGCCAATCCATGGTCTTTAAACATGGCCAATAGTCTTTAAATATGGCATGTGGCAAATGAAGAAACACAAATGCAGTGAATCCTAATTATCACATTTGTTATAAAAGCCAACCAGCAATTGATATTTTGTCGAGAAATAGGTTTACCTGCATGTGACAGAACACCTAACCACATCTAAAAACAAAAAAGAATATCTGAAAATTGATAAATCAATCAAAACAGAAAACAGAATTTGGTCCCTGAAGAATTTTAGTCGAGTGGTTTCATTATATTATACAAGATGTCATAGCATAACATAAATCACATAAGGATAAGTTCTGTTAAATTGGTAAAAATAATGCCAAAAAAATCTGGCACAAAAATTGTGCTGCAAATCAACTCCAAACTAAAAATGGCATGCACTTACATAATTATTCTTGGTCACTCCCTATTCTCTAAAATACCAAAGAATTAGACTAAAGCAACATGGTTAGAGATAAAGAAAAGAGAAAGATACACCATGAAACTTAAACTTCTACAAAATGCAAACACTATAATAAATCTATGATCTACTTTAGTCCTGTATGGTGACATTTTGTTACAATATTATCTTTCTTCATTTCATCACGAAGTTTATTAGCATTTCAAGATCACACAAGTTAACGTTTTCTACAAAGTTGTTTCATCAAACAGGCAATTTGTCGGTATTATTACCTTTGGCATCCTGGTCATGCCTCCAACTAAAATAACATCACCAATATCTGATGGCTTGACCTCAGCATCCTGCAGTGCCTTCTGACATGGTCCAACAGTCCGCTTGATCAAGTGTTCAACCAGGCTCTCAAACTTTGCCCTTGATAGCTTCAAGTTCATGTGCTTTGGTCCACCAGCATCCATTGTCAGATATGGCAGGTTGATCTCCGTCTGTATGAACATTCAATAATTTAGATTAATTTCATGCATCTTGAGACTCATCTTGTGACCTGTACTAACAAGCATGGCATTTTCTATAAAATTCTTGTAGTTACCTCTGAGGAAAGTACTATCAATTACTGCAGTTTTTAAAGTTAACTTTATCAGGTTCATAATAACTAGATGCAAAAACTATTTTAGTTGAAACAAATAAATTATTGTGCTATATCCAAGACAAAGGTACTTCACATTTCAACACCAAAAACAGCTGAATATGTGCAAGTCATTATTTACAGTTTTGTACTAAAAAGGCAATGAGTTTATTGGAAAATATTTGGAAAAAATTAATTGAAAGGTGGATGGAGCCTGCAGGTCAGTGACAGATTGGATAATGGTCACAACATCCACACTACTTAAACTTCTTATAAGTTCCATTTACTTCAAGAATTACAAATATTCATTCACTCATCCACCATCTTCATCAAGCAAAATTCTTCACTTCAGCTATCAAGCTGCTTATTCTGAAAATGGCATTGAACATCCAAATGTCACTGGTGAAATACTGAAAGTCAGCCATCAGCCTTTCTTTTGTACAATAGAGTACATTTTCAAAAATATACCTGTAGTGATGATGAGAGTTCAATTTTAGCCTTTTCCGAAGCCTCCCTCAATCTCTGCATTGCCATGCTATCTTTTGAAACATCAAGTCCTTGCTGAAGAAAATAACATATGAATAATAAATGTATATATTCTTGATTCTGACTGAAATTAAATCTCATTTATCATACTAAATATTACAAGGGGCATAAAGTAGCCTCAAAACTACTCAACCTGCCAATACATGACTAATGGCCAATGCAAAAGCAGCCCCATCAAGAAATCTGTCTTTGGATATTCTTTTCAGATGCTGTTGCTTGAGGACTTTTTAGATTGAATATTAGCTGTGGTCAACACTACTGGCACATCAGAGTCAGCCTGGGGCACCTGCAGTGAGATGGTCATTGCCATTTGTACAGATGAAAGTGACTGAAAAAGTGCCAAGAAGCTCCTACATCTTTAAATCTGATCTTCCCTGACTGAGCTTTCTCATTTATGCATGGTTAAGGAATGCTTTTTTTGTCATCTGATCCATAATTTATTTTGTCTTTGCAGCTCATGCACCAGCCAAATCCAGGTTCTACAAATTTCTAATATACTCCAAAAAACCTCCTTGTTGTCATCTTTTTATTCTAACCAGCTCCATCTGAAATGATTTCTTTTGCTGATATGTCAAATTTAGTGATGGCCATATATTTTCCTCTTTTAACAAATTTAAATTCCATAGAAGCCATGAAATTTAAAAAATCTGGAGTGTGCTAGACACAGCTAAAAACTGCAACAAAATGAATAAAGAAAAATAATGGAAACCATGTAAAAATTTCCGCACGCAGTTAACTTCCAATATATGGTGACTTGTTACTGTTTTCCCCACTCAAATCATATCCAGTAAAAAATAAGATTTAAGAAAGAAAAGGGAATTAAATACTTTGAAAGCTTTGCCAAAAAAGAGAAAACTGGTCTGCATTAAAATAATAAATTCTAAAACTTGAAAGGTTCTGTTGAAAACCCTTTATGACAAGCTGCTTCATAAATAAATAACAAATGAGGACTGACCACATTTGCATGTTGTTTTTAGGATTTATAGGAGTTTTGGGTCAAAATTGCATTTTCCACAAAATTTCAGCTTTCAATTTATCATTCTGTTTTCAACAAAGCCAGCAATAACTTGTAATGCAACGGAAGAGGTACAAGAGTTGTCTGGTGGAGGGGATGGGATTAAATGTACACCAGGAAAAACTTGCTTCTGTACTGTTTCCATTTTAGACCAGTTGTATTTGAGCTTACAGTTTCTGCTGATAGTGAATATGAAGAAATTTTCAAAGGTTAGAGATTCCAAAAGACTTCACAAGTGTCTTTTGCATTTCACTTTTTGAATGTGATCTCAGCACGTTCATGAATTTTCCCCAATAACAACATTCTTATGACAACATGCACAGTATGCCTTGCAACTATCACCCTTTAGTTCTCTGTCTAAACTGTCATCAGACAAGCAATATTCATGAACACACTTTCCTGGCCTGAGGAAGCAGAATATTTCTATTACATGCAAGTTAGCCATATGTATTGTTAATCAGGAAACTTGCCGACTTTTAGGTCTACTTCAAATTTGTTGGGTTTTTTCCACCCTCAACTAAACAGCCCATCGTCCTACTCTTTAAAAAAAAGTAACAGCAAAAGTAACTGAACATGCAAAAGCAAAAGTACAATGAGATCAAAATACAAGCGAGGATGTAGTGTTCATCATGCAATGCATGTACTTTGTGCATTTTGACAACCAGTTTTCTTTATTCAAGGCCAAAAAATACATTTTTAAAAAAAAATTAAACCTCGAAAATAGGTCTTTTGGTGGAAGGAACCTCTGGTCACACAAATTCAAGGTCTTTTCAATGCCATTTGTCAAAATTAACTTTAAATCTGGGTTGAACTTGGAGCCAAAACTAAAATGTGTTTCCTATATCACTAGTTTTCATAATTAGGGCTGGCAGGTCGTTTCTTTAAAAACAAAAAGAAAGTGATTGGGTCAGCAATGAGATAATAGGGCAACTGGAAACACTTCTGGCCTATGGCTTAATAAAGGTTACATCTGAAATTCATGGACTTTTCAAGGCTTTCTGAGCCATGTTGCTTTAAATGACCAGGACAGGCATCTGATCTGATTCAAACATGCATGAAATTTTCTGTATGTTCTATTAATCATGAATGTATATGATTAATCCCATTGCTTCTCATGAACAAATAATTCATCTCCCATGCTGAATCAGTCTCTCAGGAATCTCTAGTCCTGAGAACATCAATATACAACATGGGTATCCATTTGTTATTTTCAACAGCAGTTAAAGTGGATTCCACAATGTATCAAGCCAATATTAATGTTATTTTAAGCAGTCTGATCTAAGTTCAATATCAGGACTTAAGTTTTCTTCTCAACAGACTTAAGACTGTACACTTCATCTGAACATTACAGATACAATTCAATGGTGACCAATTGGCCTACAATTAAACTATATACACAAATGCTGACAGGGCATAAATTACAATATGGTATTTAAAAGAATACTCTTTTCTACGATATCAAAGTAGAGGTACTATAGGAAGTTTAAACAAATAGAAATTACAAATTTTATCACAATATTTTAGTTTAGATCATTCTTTAAAAAAATCTTCTTTAAAGCGATTATATTCATTGTCCAACCTAGAAACCAAAATTACCTGGTGGCCATCTTGAATGTTCGATTGTTACAATTTTCTTTTAGTCCCAATTTGAAATCACAAATTCTTTAGTCAACTTACTCAAAATAAACCCAATTTTCCTAGTAAAATATGATTCTTTGAAAATACTTACCCAATCGTAATACCTTGAGCATATTATGATTGGGTAAAGTATCTGAAGAAGAAATGTGGTGCCATTCATAAACTGTCACTTTATACAAGTGATGATCAAGTGAGACTAGACCATGTAACAATTTTAAAGATATAGTTCTCAGATATGATGTAAAGCTACTCACGTCCTTTTTGAACTCCTTGACCAGGAAGTTTACAAGAGTATTGTCAAAGTCTTCACCACCCAAGAAGGTATCTCCATTAGTAGACTTCACTTCAAAAACACCTTTCTGGATCTCCAGGATGGAAATATCAAACGTTCCACCTCCCAGATCATATACTGCAATACTGAAACAGATATGAAGAAGAATGACAAGAGCATTAAAAGGAACTCTAAAACTTGTCTGCTAGCATCGCTGGATTGAGTAACCTAAGCATATGACTTGCCTAACATCTAATACAAAATCTTAACACTGAGAAAGCTGTAAAAAACCTTGGTAATATGCATAATAATGTAATATCTCTGCTTCACAGTATCAGTTTTTAAATATATTGTCCACAACAACTCAAACAGTTATAAACCTTTGATCAACAAACAGCAAATATACCAGTGTAAAAAAAATAACAAACATAGTATATTATCAACAGATTATGCCAAATATAACAGAACGTCAAAAGCAAATATCCCCTTACGATGCACCTGCATTTCAACAGCATAAACTGAAAAGCAACCGAAGACTAGTATCACATGCCACCAATTAATAGTAAAATTCAACACCAGAAAGACATCAGTAAATATACCATGATGTCAACAGACAGCAAATATCCCTAACTACACACCCTTATTCTAACAGTAAACGCTGACAAGGAACCAAAGTTCATTATCACATACCACTGCTCTGACATGTGGTGGCCTACAAAGTCCAGCCGGGTTTTCTGAAGCAATTTGATCTCCAAAAAGTTTATATTCCAATATATTTCATGACATTTAAAAATTTAACTAACCTGATACACAGGATCCAAACCATCATAAAAAAAATGCATCCTAGAAATAACCAGATGCATAGAAAGCAACAAATACAGAAATATATGCATGATAGTGATAGAACAAGTGAAAATTATAAATTATCAACCAAAGTCTCTTGTTCTACATACATACATCTTATCATCTGTTTTATCCATGCCATAGGCAAGGGCAGCGGCTGTAGGTTCATTGATCACACGGAGAACATTCAAACCAGCAATCTGACCTGCATCCTTGGTAGCCTGTTTAAAACAAAATGCTGGAATGTAATTTAACTGAAATGATTGTGCCCATGATGCAAAAAGCAACCAAATTAAAAGAGCATACACAATTTTTTAAACCAAGGTAATCCATACTTGAATCTATTTCACATGGTTCTTATTGCAAAGGTTCCTTCAAAATTTGTTCTAATTTACAATGTTTTTGATGCATTTACATCTGAAAGACCTTAAAATCAAATCACAAAACATATTAGGATCTAAGAACAATGTACAAAAGTGCCTGGCACAATTTATCCTGGTGGTATTTATGTCCTGTTGCTTTAGATGTGTTCCCTTCAAAAGTGTTTGTGGGTTTATGAAGAAAATATTCTTGCCCGCACATTCCAACAAACATAACCACAGACCTAGTCAGTTCCTCCATATCTGACTTGTATGACATCAGAGCAGGGTGGAAGTGGGTGGGAGAGCAATAACAACAAGTAAAAATTATGTCATTAAAATTAGTTTACCGTACACACAATTGAATATCAGTAATAAGCCACATATTACTATTGTGTAGCTGAATTTGCCAGTTTGATTGGAGGCTCATCATCTTCAAAATCCGGTATAAAACAAGAAAATACTCGCCCTTGGTTTAAACAAGTCCACAGTTACAAGGCTGATGTCTGCATGGGCTACACTTTGTCCAATGACTATGGGCCATACACAACATCTGCCTTCAGAATGATGCATCAAAGGAGGAAGCCAAGATTAGAAGGTTGTATGTAACTGCTTAAAATGTGGGCTTCGTATAGAAGTGGCCAAATAGGATTGTAAAGCCCCAACTGAGCAGAAGTATTGATCTTGTTATCTTCTGCACTGAGACTGAAGACATCTGGAGAGCATATCTACTGATGAATGCCCTTTTTTATATAGCTAAGAAACAAGCTTGTCAATGGAGAGAAACTCGTAATTGCTATTGAACCACAGATGATCCTGTATAAAAGATACGGCAGAAAGTTTGGTCCTTCATCTCCAAGATGCTAAAAGAAAATGAAAACAGTCCCTAGCACAAGGTTTTGGTAAGAAGTTTCGCCCAATGGTTCTAATGGGTTTAGTAAAAGATTAATAAACGTGCAAGACTTCATCTAGGCATTGGAGAGGGAGACACCAGCCTTTGTAGCTTAAAGTACATGACAAGGTCTGCAATACGAGAACCCATCCCGATGGCCAGGATATTGGAAAACTTTTTAGGTTCTATGGAGATGCCCTGTAACCCTTCACAGTTGAAACTGAGTATGTTCTCCCTTCAAAATGAAGAAAATCAGCCAACGTGTTCAAAGCAGTACAGCTATGATTAATGCATTTTCTACTGCAGCAAGCAATCACTTGGCATCGTAGACCTTGGACATGAAAAATCTTGCCTGAATGATGAGAGATGACTCTACAAGGAGGCAGAGAATCTGGGGACTGTTGTCAAGAAAGAGACATCTGTTGTGGGAGAAGGTACTCATCTAACACAGTCTTAAAACTCACTGAATGATTTCATCCTGCTCTCACTCTTGTGAGGCAGAACCTTGCAAACCCATGTGTCTCTGGTATAGGCAAGACTGAAGGGTAAAGGGAGTTCATCCATAACTCAGTGAGATGGCTGTCCCTATTTGCACACTTGGCATTTGGACAAAAAACCTCTCAACCTTCCAGGAGCATCTGGGGAAAAGAAGACCTGCATCCCTCCTTTTTGGACCCCTTTTTGTGAAAGGGTACTGTTGGACTGCAATGTACATCAACTCTGCTGCAAGGCCAAGGCCCTGATGTTGGCATGAGAAAGATGTGTCAATACCCCTACATCACACAAGGAAAACAGCTCAGTGAGGGTACTACTCCTCCAGCAGGGGTAGGCGAGGTCCTGCACTATTTAAAGAGGGTGCTCATTTTCCCTAGAGGATATTAATCTGACCCCCTTCACTTATCTTGCACAGTAGAACAACTTTCATTCCAAAACAGGGTTAAACAGTTGGCTGGTGAGCATGTTAGACATGTTTACACATACATATTTTACTGTATTTGTATGAAATGAAGCCCATCTGTGGTCAGTGATATTAAAATACGATCTGAGGTTGCATTTATTTACCAAGATTTTTAAATTATTTTTTAAGCCGTTTTTTATTTCATTTGCTTTCCTTATTATCTCATCCGCAGCCTGTGCCACATCACTGATTTTAACATTCTCAACATCCAGTTGTTTAAATAAAGAAAATGCAGCTGACAAGAAAGTTTCAGCACAAAACTGATGATCAAAATGGAAAAGTCTAAACACAGAAAGCAGCATTTTCTGTCAGTTTATAATACTTTGGCCATGCCTTAAACCATCGTCAAAAGGAGAGCATTTGGTGCTCTGCACTGTTTGCAACTTTGACTTTTCCTGTGCACATGTGGAAGGAATGACTTCACGGTACATGGAATCGGAAAATCATGCAAACTTGTCATTGAGCACAGCCAACAAGTTAAAATGTTACAGAACAGAGATCCTCACTAGCCAATCAGACCAGTGAAGCTCTATTGGTCCTGAAGTTAAAATCAAAGAATTTTACCAAGAGTGGACAGATGACCAGCTGGATAGGATAAAGAGTGTCTATTATGGTGCCATTAAAAACCATAGACTGAGCCTTCATTAAAATATTAATTCCAAGTGGATCAGTTTGATATTGTTGACAAACCTTTTACAAAAGATATGAAACTCATTTCCATTCTGGTAAATGTTGACAAGCTGATACTAGATTTTATTAAATAAACAAGATTTCCTTCAACTATCCAGATGAAGTTATTTTCTGAGCATATGGATAGTAATAATGACATAATGTTTTATACCAAGTCTTTCTTAACGATGTAAATTGTGGAGATGACTTAATTTAAATGGCCCCTAGTGGTCTAAAGCGCTTATCATTACGGATCACTGCCATCTCACCCATGTCTGCGCAAGTTCAGGTCTCAGACTCGCCAAACATGTACGTGAGAAAGCCTGCCAGTAGCTTCTCATGGGTCAGT